>CANYCX010401778.1:0-15828 GCA_948193385.1 Breynia disticha f. nivosa | reverse complement strand
CGTCCACGTGGACGCTAAATTTTGCGTCCACGTGGACTCTAAAAATTTAGCGTCCACGTGGACTCTAAATGCTTAAATTTAGCGTCCAAATTTAGTTGGACGCTAAATTTTGGACGCTAAACGCGCAGAATCTTGTAGTGTAAGTTAAACTTATTGTTAACCTTGCTGTTGATTGGGATTGAGAGTTGTTTAGTTGCTGAAATGATGGTTGAATGTTGTGGAATTATGAATAAGGATTGGTTGATATTTTAGGATTGAAAGAGAAGGATTGAATGATTGATTATGGATGGTTTGATTGTTTAGGAGGAGCTAAACGATCTTAGACTGAGAAATTTAGTCGGTGAGCTAGCAGTGGAGACGGTGCTTAGTTGCACTTATTCCGAGGTAAGTGGCTTTCACTTACGACCTTTATACTTACGAGTATTGAGTAGATTCGTAAGTAATTTCCTTAGTTAAGTTCCTTAATACTTAAAGGAAAAATAGATAAAAGACTTAAAACTTAAAAGTTATAAAAAGAGAATGAAAATACTCATATATGTATTATATTTATGTGAAACATAATTAGCTTGATGTGATTCTAGCTTATGATAATATGAGTATTGATTGTGTTTGAGATTGGTATGCTCTTTGTGATTTATATGCCTATTGACATATTGTTGACACTTGGTTGATGTATTAGCATGAGACTTGTTTAGCATGTATATATATTGAGCATGAGACTTGCTTGATTTGAGCATACATATGAGATTATCTTATAGCATATTGAATGCATATCATCATTCATTGTGTTGCATGATTTGTGTGACACTGAGCTACAAAGATTCCAGTGTGTGATGCGCACCTGTCAGTTGAGAGATTCTTGACATGTTGGTTGAGAGCTTCCCGACAATTCCATGATTTATCACGTTGCCGAGTGAGACGCTCAATGCCACGTGAGACTCGCGGTGTCGGTGAGATGCCGATTGATGTAAGCCCTGGGCATTCACATATGTGTGTGCATGACATTTGCATAGACGAGTTATTTGACATTCATTATAGCATGTTTTACTGCTGATTGAGATGAATGTTGTGAGAGATATGTTGAGATAGTATATATGAGATGTGTGGTATATTTTGGTACATGATGTATGCAAACGAGTGTGATTTTTTGTTTTATGAGTTAAACAATGTTGATATGGTACTTGTATGTGCTGGGTAGTGTTCTACATATTTGTTTAACTTGTTTGCTGTAAATTGAGAAAAAACATAATTGTAAAGTACCAAAACAGTAGCTCAGCACGACCACGTGCTGATCAGCATGCCCCGTGTTGCTGGGTCATTCTGAGATTGAGTATGAGCACGCCCCGTGCTCTAAGGTAGCACGATCGTGTTACCTGTGTTTGCGTTTAATGAACACAGCTCGTGTTTAATTTGGAACGAAGTGTCAACTGGGAAAGCTAATGAGCACGCCCTCGTGTTCATCCAACACGATATCGTGCTGTTCCCATGCACTTCAATTATTCAATATTCTGATTATCACTTACTGAGTATTTGTGAATACTCACCTGTTTGAATGTTGAATTATGGTACAGATCGTAGATAGCTGCTTTTAGACTTGCAGGTTGTTGATCAGAGGCATATCGGGATTATTTACGAGGTCCAGATCCAAAGTTTTGTTCAACTTTTGTTTTGTACAGAGTTGTACATATATGTATATATGTTTTTTGCTTTCGCTGATGTGTACATGATTTGTATAAATTATTTTGGGCCCGAGATCGGGGTATATTTATATATGAGATTTATATTATATTTCAGCTTGAGTTTATTTTATTTTTTTATTTATCAAATAGGGCAAAAATTTGGGGATATTTGTTTTTTAAATTTAAGCTCCACACATTATATATAAATCTTACACAAATCCTATTTTAGACCTAGTATAATTGTACTACTCAAATAGAACTGTGTTACTCAAATCGAGTATTTAACCAAATTTATACTTCTAATGACTCCAAATCTCTTCAAAAGTTCCATTCAACCTAACAATTTCTACATTTAATATGTTTGTGTTGTTATCTCACTATTTTTAAGTAATTTTAGTAAAGATTTAAAAAAATTATTCGATTATTAAAATTCTATAAAAACAATGGATTTAATTTAAATGTTTGTTGAATTCTATAACAATTGAAGTTCTCATTTGTTTAAAAGATTCTAAAAAAACCTATTCAAATCGAAAAAAATTATTCAATGACCCAATGAATGTATGGAGAAAAGATCTGAATCCCGATCTGATCTGTCCCATTTTCTCAAAACCAAAAGACTTAAAGAACTGACCCTAAATACCCAACAATTCAAACCAAAATAACAAAAATTTTGAGTTAGTTTTGGTTCTTTCAAAATATGAGAACCAAAATTTTGAATGGATCTGATTCTTTGGTTTGAACAGAACTGGCTCAACTCATTGCCCTATTTTATCTCATTATAATGGGAGAAAGTCACCATATGTCACCTTAAAGTTTGAATTTTTCATAAATAATACTTTTTGAAGCCTATACCACCATATGCCACATTTTCAAACTTCTTCCACAAATACCACATATCCACAATATATCCACAAAGCATCCACACATTAATCAATTTGTGGATATATTATAGATATTGTTTTTTTATAAATGTCCACAACATATGCACAAAGTATCCACATATTGATCAATTTGTGGTTATGTTGTAGACATTGATTTTTTATAAATATCCACAAGATATTCACAAAGCATCAATAAACATAATAAATATTCACAACACTACACAAAGTATCCACGCATACAAACCGTCCACACCTAATGTGTCATTGAAAACCCTAGCCGCCAACTTATTCATACTTTATCAACAACTTATTCACACGTTATTCGAGACACATCCATACATTATATATCTTTCTTTTAATTTCACAAACACAAAAATATACTCATTTTTTGTATAATTTCAACACTTAACAACTAATTGTTAAAAAAATCTAAAAATATTATCATTTACACTCAACCTCTAATCTCCTTATAATATTCCAATCTCCTTCTAATACGATGTCGTTTTTCAAAATATATAAAGATCTGATAAATAACCAACACAAAACTTTCAGATCTGGAGCTTTCTTCACCAATGAGCCTTTTTAATCCTTTTACTGGTCTACACCATCACAGTCATATGGTATTGTTTGGTTGTGCATTGCTTCTACATGAGTTCGAGTCATCTTTTATTTGGTTATTTCGGATTTGGCTCTCAGCAATGAATGACCAGCCTCCTGTTTCTCTCACTACTGACCAGGACAGAGCCATACAAATAGTAATTTCTCATGTGTTTTCAGAAACTCGCCATTGTATCTGCAAGTGGCACATATTACAAGAGGATCAAGAAAGACTGGCTCATATATACCTTGCTCATCCTTCATTCTATGGCAAGCTGTGTTTAAGATTAAATTTGAAGAAAAAATTTGTTGAAGAATGAAACTGAAAAAAGAAATGAGAGAAAAGAAATACAGTTTGAGATTGAATTGTTTAGATGTGTGAGTTTTTTTAGTGTAGAAATGTGATTTATATAGTCTGATATTTTTAAGATAAGTATTATTTTGATGACATTTAAGGAAAACGTTTGGATGGTATGAGAAAAAAAGAAAACTATAACTTTAAAGTGTTATATATGTCTTTTTTCCATTATAATTAGTGTGACCCACTTATTCTAATAAGCTTTATTTATTGGGATAATTGCACAGCATACGAAATTTTATTTTTTTATTATATTTTTGATAATATTTGTTTTTTCTTTAAACTATACTTTTTTATTTGCATTTCACATAATCTTTTTCATCCTATACGTTTCATCCTCTACGAACAATTTGGCTCAGTTCACCTTGGTTCAATATGTTCCAATTGATGGCCCAACATAATGTATCTCCTTAAAAATTCTTTAAGTTAAACAACAACATTCAGGAAGCTTCTCAACTATATAAATTAATGATTTTTGTTTGAATTTTTTTTTATTTTGATTCAGAGTAATGATTACATAAGTAGATTTTTTCTCTTTCTTCAATTAAGTAGCTTGTTGTTTATATCGTCAAACATGTACAATAAATAATTACAATCTCCTCATTTCTCTTCATTCTTGCAACCACCTTCTCCGTTCTTTCAAATTCTTTTCTTTTATCTCTTACTCTTGTTGTAAATCTTCTCATTTCATATCTCACTCTTATTCTCTCATTTTAGTTTTTTGATTTTAAAGTTATTTATTAATTTTCCTTTTATCATTTTTAACGTGTTTTTTTTCTTATGTAGCAAAAAAGAGTAGTCAAACTAAAAAGAGTAGTCAAACTTCAGTATCCTCTTTTTTTTTAAATCTTAAAATGTTCCTAAACCTACAAAAGTAAGTTTACTTGTTTGTTTATGTTTTTTGTTTACATTTCTCTATTTTTTTTAATACTTTCATGATTCTTAACTATTTTTTTAGCCACATTTGCGTAAGGATAGTGTTAATACTATTATTCGTTAAGATCATTCTTCATCAGAAAGTGAATATAAAATTGAAGACAAGGTTAATTCAGACTTTGATAGTGTTGATCGTGTTCAGGTATGAAGGCTTTTTAATATTTGTTTTGATTTTCTTTGGTTATTTCTAATAATGTATTTTCTTTGTTTATTTTCTTTGCTTATCAACTCAATATATACTTCACATATTGTTTTATTTATTCTGATGTATTTTTTATATATAATGTGTATGTATTTTTGAATTTAGTAACAATTTAATATAAACTATATAATAAAAACTATGTACTTTTCTATATAAAGTTATTTGTATACTGTGTGGTTTCTACTTTTTTTAAAAAAAATTATTATAATACAAATTTAATATATACAATCTATAAACTAATTGTATAGTGAATGTAAAGCTAAAATTATTTATTTTATAAATTTAATCATATATCATGTTTATAAACTAAGTATTTATTAAATATAAAGAAAGTAACTTATTTTGTTTGTATGTCATGATTTTGTTTTTATATGCCTTTGCAATATAATATAATACTAAATGTATACTGATTGTAATGTAATTGTATTGAATGTTGTTTTTTTTTTCTATAAAGTAAATATATACTTATTGTAACAACTACTTAAGTTGATTGTTTTGTGACAAAAAATATTAGTAGATAGTTATCATTATAACTTTTTTATATTCATTTAACCAATTATATATTCATTCTTATTCTCAAATATTTTTGTCTATTATGTTGTAATAGTTTTCTGGGCACTATTGTACTTGGAACTTGTTTGTAGAAAATTGAATTATTATAATATTTTTATATGAAAGGTGTAATAAAATTATGGTTTTGATGATCTGTTAAGTTTTGTTCTTAATAAAATATTCAGAAACATCATTGAATTTTCCTGTTTCTTCTAATAGATTTTTGTTGCTGTTTTAATGTTGAAGTTTGATGAAATCTTTTTTATTTGATGGCGATGCTGTAAAAATATTGTTAAAGAATATGTTTTTGGCAACTCAACGATTGTGTATTTTATAGGGTTTGACATTGCATGTTCTGCAATTAAAAAAATTGTATCGATAAAACTTTCATTATTTCACTAACTTGTAAATACCTAATTAAACTAAAGTATATATGTAATTAACTCAAAAAAATAATAATAATAAATCGTATGGCATGTAAAAAGAAGTGTAATTTTGCAAAAACTTTGAAAGTTGCAATGTTGTGTAATTAAAAAAGTAAATGTAGACAAATTTGTAATCTGCCCTTGTTTATTCCGTAAGACACCTATTTCTTAATGGTAGATTTGACCGTTTGCTTATATTTGTAGGGCTGTAAATGAGCCAAATCGAGCTGAGTTTTATGGTATTTAAACCGGCTCATTTAAAATTTTACGAGTTCGAGCTTGAACTGATTTTTGTATCGAGCTTAAAATTTTGTTCACGAACATGCTCGTTTAGAGTTCGCGAGCAAACAAGCATGTTCACGAGCTTTTCGAGTTTCGCTAAACAAAAATTAAAATACAATTTTATTTAATGTAAAATTAAAAAATAACATAGATTATAGCATATTTAAAATACAAAGAAAATATGAAAGCTATATATTAATATAAAAAAATCAAATATGTAATCGAGTTTATTCATGAACGTTAAACGAGCATGCTTGCGAGCTTTCGAGTCGAATAATACTTTGTTGAGGCCTAGCTCGTTTAAATATCCGAACATAATATTTTGCTATGCTTGATTGTAAACAAGCTTTTATCAAGTTCGAACTCAAGTAGCTCGCGAGCAGTCCGATTCATTTACACCCCTATTCATACGTAGTATGAGAATTGAATCGGGTTAATTCGAGTTATACTTTTAAGATGAAGCTAAAACTAATCGGAAAACACCAACCGTTTAAGTTAAATTTGAAATCTCAGTCTAAATAAGCAGAACTAAACTTACGCATATGTAGACAGAAATATAAGAACCAAGAATGAGTTAATGTAGTTCAAAAGTGGGTGGTCCGGTCCCATATCAAAATTCTGTAACAAATATTTACACTTTTTTCAGGATTTTGAAGATAAGCCAAAGTTGAAGCAAGTATATAATAGAAGTTGATTTAGACAATCCGTGTCATTTGCTTCAATTCGAAATTTCATTTCATGAAAGCTGCTTGAGATATAAATGCCAAACCAAAAATGGGTTGAGATATAAACTAGTATTTGTTAAGTAGGAGCATATAGCTCCAAACCATGCACAAGTATTAAATTTGATTCTTAATAACATGAACCAGACTAGACTAAGAGATACCCTACAGGACCACTTAAGCCTCTGCTTGCTCTCACTTATAACCATGTTTTAAGTGGAGTCATAATTTAGTTTAGCAAGTTATAATCAGTCTTAATGACTTTTTTTATAAATATCATTATTTATGACATAAATACTGTAAAATATAAAATTGTATTATTTATATTGTGTCTAATCGTGTACTTATTAATCATGTTATTAGATAAAAAATCGTGAATCCTAATTTTAGGCTTCCTCCAAACAACTTGTTTCATTTATGGCATTTACTTAAACTAAGAATTGATTGAGTTTGGTTGTTAAGAGATTTAAATTTGATGAAACTTTTTGGTAGACCTTTTTTCAAAAAAAAAAAAAGTTAAATATTTGGATGAAAGTATTAAAAATATAATAAGAAAGTGGAGAAAGGAAAAGAAAGTAGGGTTGTGGGGGGAACTTTCGGCGGAATCGCGTGATGAAAATGACAAATGTTGTTGTTTAGGTAAAAGCTAATAAAACACTTCACTCCTCATCAACACTTTTGTTCCCTTTTGTTGATTACCACTTTCTCTATTCACAAATATTAATTACAACTCTACAAAAAAAAGCCTTATCTTATGTCTTTATTCTCTCCCACTACTACTTCGCTACTGTTTGTTATTACTATTTAAAAAAATATACAATAATTTTTAGCTCACAAAAATAGTTTTAAGTGTTTGATAATTTTGAAAAGCTGTTTTTATAAAAAATATATTTTTGGTAAAAAAATGCTTTTTAGATATGCTGACATTTGAAGTTTTTTGAAAAAATAATTTTTTATTTTTAAGTAAAATATTTCATTTTCTTAATAAAATAATTTTTTTTAATTTTAATTTAATTCTGATAAAATCTAATATATTTTATATGTTATTTTATAAAAAAATAATTAAAAATATTAATTTTTATTTATAAAATTAAAATAAATATTATATAAAAAATAAAAAAAATTAAATATTTTATTTTAATTTCTATTTTTTATTATTAATTTATTTTGTAAAAATATTTTAACCGAACTTTAAAAATAATTTAACACTTAACAGTAGCTTTATCATGATATGTTACCAAACAACCATCTAATTATCCTTGCATCAATTTTACAAACAACACTTTTTTTAACAGCAAAAATAATTTTCAACAGTAATTTCAAGCCGACCCTTCAACTTATGAAGCCATGATTTTTATTTATTCTTTCGTCTTTAAATATTATGTATTTCATTATTTTTATGTTATTCATAATAGTAAAATTTTGAAAAATTAATTACACTATTATTATTTATTAAAATTGAAGTGTAAATTAGTATAAATATTATTTATTATAAGTTGAATTAAATTAAATTCGAAAAATAATATAAAAATAAGTAAAAAAATATTATTTCTACAAATTGGCAGTTATTTTAGGATATATAAATTATACAAAGTGGAAAATTGTTTAGAGATAAAAAAGTAAATCACTACATATATTTGTTTATGTAAATTATAGTTATAAGGTGAAAACCCACTAGAGTAATTTAAAATATAATGAGTATATTTTAACTTGAGCAATTACATAATTAGGAATTTGTAACCTATTATATAAGTAAATAAATCTTATTTGTAAATATTATTATTTACAATTATTTAGTTTTTATACTAGATTAATGTTGGACTTAATTTTAACATAAATGATATAAATAAACATAATAAAATTTCAAAATTTACGATTTAGAGGAAAGTGTCCCAAAGAGAGTGTTACAAAGAGTGTGTTCCTAGCATTTCTCATTACACATGTATAAGAAATCGCAAAATTAATGTTATCAGGATCAAATTGATTGTTAAATTGGAAAAGAGATTGAATGGTTGGTTCATCAGTTGAACTGGTAGTTTACTGATCAAACCAATAATTCAAAAATAATACAAAAACAAATAAATGTGTACATATAAATTATTTAATTTTTAAAATTATTTATTTATTTAATACTTAAATAGATTCGGTTCATTGGGTTTTAACTAGTTTGATACTAGTTCACTTATACCGATTTGAATAATAAAATCAGATTTAACCAGTAGTTAGCAATTCGACTTCGACCGACTTATTTTATAAGATTGAGCAAAAAGATAATTGTATTGTGTCGAAAATAAATTGAAATTAGTTATGTCTAACATGGAACCTCAAGTGTGTCAGGTACCAATATCATATCACCAAAACCCTCTAGTTTTTTTTTTTTTAATGAAACGTTGCATTGCACAGTTCTTATTCTGCTAAGAAAAACACAAGTAAAAGCAAAAAAGAGGTGAGAGAATCAAACTTTTTTAAAAAAAAAAGAATACGCAAAAGTTCATTTCATAAAAGATTTCTTCGATTTTTAACTTTCAACTCGCCTTTTAAACCTGAATTTCCCCAAGTATCATGCTTTGACAAATGTAAGAACCTAACCAAAAGGTCTGAGAAAATGAGAAACCAAACCAGTAAAATAACACTATGATTCTCCAAAGCATGTGAAAGCATTAACATAAGTTTTATGTTTGTGCAGATTTTAACTCATTGATTATGAGAATTGGCATCATCACCACCATGCACATGAATTATTGTTAGTTTTTAAGCTGTAATGGATTATGGACAAAAACATAAATACCCCACAAGTCTCCCACTTGAACTAGTTAACATGTTCATACCAATTGCCAGAATTTTGTCAGTTTGCCTTGGAACACTCGAGCTTCCATCCCTAACTAATGTTGCAATCTTGGCTATATTCAAACATTTCAAACAATTGAGAATCACTAAGCAATTTTTCTGAAATAAATTCACAAATCAAAAGAATAAATTTCATGCTAATCTAACTTGACAAGAACTAAAACTATGGCTTTTTCTCTACTGGTCTGATCGCCAGTGGAAGTACCTGAGAAGAGCTTGAAGAAATTTGAGGTCTGTCTTTGTTTTTGCCAATAATGAAACCTAAAAATGACCCTTCTGTTTCTTCCGTGATGGCTATTTTTTGAACACTAGAATCTTGTACAGGTAAAGAAACAGGATTCTGTGTTGAACCCTTCTTTTCAGCTTCTTCCAATAGTTTTTTCAACAGTTTCTCCTCTGCATCTCTCAAGAACTTGAATTTTGGTGGTGGGGATGACTTGAACCTGTTGAGCTCTGACTCCATTGATGATTCAAAGAGAGGATTGAATCCATGACAGAAATAAGACTCACTAAGTGGAGACCTTAAGCGCGGAGAAGAAGCCAAAGGAGTACCAAGAAGTTGTGTATCCACACTTAATACAAGATCACTAAAGCTTCCAGTTCTTGAACCCTTTTTACTTCTATGTGATTTTCCATCTTCAGACTCCAAATCCTCCTTTGTTTCCTCCTTAATCGTCGACAAAAATCTTGGTAGTCCTGCAAGATTGTGTAGATGCATGAGCTCTGCCTCAATACTTTCTTCACCAAATGCTTTTATCAGCAAATCTTTACTAGCCCCTAACTCCAAGTCTTGTTCTTGACCACTCTGAACTTCTCTGTCTTTCACACAACCTTGACTATTATTGTTACTCTTCAACGAAGATGATTTCTTCCAGCAGATGAAGTGAAATAGATCTTTAGCATAATTTTTGCTATAATCAGCTTCATCCACTTCAATTTCTCTACTCGTCACCCTCTTTTTCCACCATAACAAGTAGTAAATTTCAGCAAAGAGTGCTAACAATAAACAACCAAAAACCAGTCCCAACCCAATGCCTAAACCACTGAAAGATTTCATCTTCACGTAGAATTCTCACATTACCACAAAGGAAACGTTGAATTCACTCAATCAACACCAAACCAAATGAGAAAATGTGTCAAGAATCACAACTACAGCCCAGAAACATAAAAAGGGCTATCTCACAATTCTAGGAGCTAAGATTTCCAAAACAAGTGTTGCCCAGAAGACACGCGAAAAGGAAGTCCTGGAATGTCGAATGAAGCAAAAGACTTAAGCTTGGAGTACTGAAAAAGAGAAGTAGGAAATATTGTTGAGGAGAGATACACTGACATTTATGATTGGGTTTAGTTTGGAGAGGGAAATATGGGGGGAGAGAGCTGTATTTGGAGAAGGCAACTCACATGGGTTGTGTGGGACAGATTAGTATGAAAATTAGTGTGAAAATTAGCTGGAAAAAGGAAAAGAGAGGATTTATTACAAATTGAGAGAGGTTAATTAGACAGCTTAGGCTTAGAGATATTAAATTAGTAAGATTTGATTTTCTTACCTAATTTTTTTTTTGAACCCATTTTCTTACCTAATTAGGATTAGGCTCCCGCATGTAGTCATTTCAATTGGTGATTTCAAATTTTAAACCCAAATTAGTAAATTTTACTCCAATTTAAAGCATCTCCAATCCTACACCCAAATTACGGTGTAAGATTTGCTCCAACCCACTCTCAAATTCTATCTCTAATTTGGAAGTGGGGTTTGGTTGCACCCAAATTAGAGTTCAAGATTTCTTGAACCCTAATTTAGGTTCTAACATATTTTATTAATTTATTTAATATATAAATTATTTATGTATTTATATAGTATTATATTTATGTATAATTAATTATAAGTTAATAAATAATTATAATTATTATAAATTAATTAATTAATAATTTTAAATTAATAGTTATAATTAATAATAAATTTGTAATATTTACATATAATTAATTATAATATTTATGTAAAATTAATATATAATAATAAGTTAATAATCTTTATATGTAATTAATTAATAAATTCATAATTAAATATTAATATAAATTAAATAAAACATAAAAAAAATTTCCGATTAATTTTTTAATTATTTTTTAAAAATAATATTGTATTTAATTTTTTAATTAAACTCCAATAATAAATATTTAATTAAATTTTATGTTAAAAAAATTAATTTAAATTATTTTAGTTGGATGGTAATAATAATAATAAAATATAAAGGTTGTAGGGAATATTCTGAAGATATGCTTTTATGGGTAAAATTTGAGTTTGTGGGTTAAAGTAAAATTTACTATAACAGACCCAAATCTGGGATTTAGGTTCAGGATTTGAGTGTGTGGATTGGAGATGGTCTTTTAATCCCAAATTTGATCCAAAAATAGAATATTCTCACAATATTCCACATACACTATATTATTATTGTTTGAACCGAAATTATTATTTAATTATTATTTATTTTATTAATTAACTTTATACATAAGAAAATTATTAATTAACCAAAATTATTATTATTAATTATTATTACTATATAAATTTTTATTGCATATTTTAATATTTATATTTAATATGTTTTATTATATTATATTTATAATAAATTATTTTCCTTAAAAATATATTTTTATCATTAAAAAATAAATATAAAATTAATGAATAATAATTATAAATATAAATTATTATTAATATAAATTATTATTGAAATCATTTTCATTTTTTTTAGTAAATCGGGGTTCACTAGTATTAATTGATGGAACCAAAATTTTTTAAGAGGAATAACTTTTATGTTAAATAAATTTTAATACATATAGAAAATAAATAAGTAAAAATAATAAATTTAGAATATTTTAATATTTAAAATAAATAAATATATTATATATTATTAAATATTAATAACAATCATTCAATGAATAGTGAACACTTAGATTTTCCCTTAATGTTGTGTTTATTCTAAGTTTGATATAGGTTATTCAAGTATAAATTAGTATAGTGTAGTATTGTATAGTATGAGTTATAAACATAGTGTGCTTGGAAAGATGGTATATGAGTTAGTATTGCTTTCTTAATTTGTTTAATAAAAAAATTAATAAAATTTAAAAATGACTAAAATAACCTTATAAAAATAGTTAAATATGTAAAAGATAACATAAAAGGTGAGATGAGTTATTTTTATTAATGTTAAATTTAAAAACAATTGACAAAACCTTGACAACTCACCAATTTAGTGGGTTGTTATTTCATGATTTCTTAAGAATTTTAAACCATAGAAATGCAATCATAACCAATACAATACCATAAACAAGCAAAACAAATATAATTTTGTGTTAAACAATACAATACTATACAATATAAAACTATCAAACAAACAAAGCATAAAGCAAGTTTCTTATAATTACACAATTAATTTGTAAAAAAAATATGATTAATTTTTTCATAAAAATTAAACCATTTCTTTAATTTTAGAATATTACGGTTTCTTCTTCATGAATAAAAATGTAAAAATTTAGCTTTTGAGACGAGTTAAACCTATTGTGACGTTGTTTATCAAAAAAATTGTGATTTATCATACTAGAAAACTAAAGTACAAATGCTGGATATAATATTGTCATTGAATTATTTTTATTTTTTTGGATTTAAAAAAAATGCTCAAATGCCCATAAGCATCAACCTACATGTCAACCTAGTCCATCCTTCTCTTCTCTTCCTTCTTCTCTTAACACCTACTCAAAAACCCTACCTCTATGGCTCCATCCTTCTCTTCAATTACAGCTACAAGGCATCTCTACACAATACAATAAACAATAATGCATAAAGTAAATCGTTTAAACGTAACGAAATTCTGGAGGCATCTTGAAGACAATGTTGTTGTCGGCCGCCTCCGACTACAACCCACACGATAAGGAAGAAGTTGCACACACAACCCGTTCTATCGTACTACTATGTCTCATTGAATGATCTATGAGAAAACACTTATCTTTCATGGACAAGAGATATAAGGTTTTTATTATATAAGTTTTTCTCTGAATAGAAAAATGTACGTGTGTTCAAAATTAATTAGAAAACTAGAATTTCCTTTAATCCCTTATTTATATGAGTGGACAATTTACTCATTAAGTCCTTAGAATACTTAGTTACACTGTAAACCCAAATGTTTAGCTAATACGTATTTATTCCTAGCTCCACCCAACTCGTCATGGGCGGACTTGTTAAGTTCAACATCTCCCACTCGCACATGACGAATTTTTTTTCTCAAAAGCGAGCTCCCTCGAGTCATTCATTTATATAATAAATGCTTTGTGGTAGGATCGCAAAACAATCAAAGACTATGAGTTTACATTGTTATTTCGTAGCTACTCATATTTTGTCTAAGAAAGATATCCTTTTGCTCCTCAAGCAAGTTATCCACTTCTTGAACAATGTGACCCTTCCCTAGCCTACTTCCATACAATCACTTCTTTCAATATAATCTCATAAAATCCTACTTGTTTCTACTTGCAATCACAGAGAAGCATTTAACAGGCGCATCAAGCAAATTTTGATTTTTATAAGTGATAACGTTTTTGAAAGTAGTACTTTCCCTTCCACTATTGGTGCCCACCCTAAAGATCATCAATTATCCTATATCTCCCTATTTACGAGTGATAATCAGAGATGTACTTAGTGAACATATTAAGTCAATTGTCAAACCTCCATGCTTCTTTCCCGTGTTAATGGTCTTAAGGGTAGTTTCATAAGAATAAAAAATAATCCAAAACTCGGTCTCACATTAGAGAATTGAGATTCTTTGATTATGATTCTCATCTCATTGGTTTGACTTATATACAACATTACTCAAAAATTTCAAACTTGGAAAGACGATTTCATTGTCATAATTCTAATAAAAATTTCTGGTGAAATATATAGCAGTAAATAAGGTAGCTCTTGCTTAGACTTCCTTATTTTTATCTTTTTGTGATACTTGATTTGCATTATTGTTAGATATGTTGGATGTGAGACTCAAAAATTAATTCCATTTATTTTCAAATCTCAAAATATAAAATCATTTCTTTCTAACTCATGTCAAAAATATGGATAGTTCTATGTTTTAGGTGAAACAATTAACAACTTATCAAGTATATAGATATACATACAAAGAAAAATTACAATACAAAGTTCCACCAATTGAAACATTTGAAACTTCTTTTACAAAACTATCCACTTTTACAAATCTGTGCTTGAATCCTCCTCGTAGTAATCCTGCTATACCTGCACATCATGTAAACAAACAAAAGGGGTAAGTATATAAGAATACTCAATAAGTGTAAACCCAATTTAAGTTTATATGAAGTGCAGGGGTCCAGTTAGCACAAACGTGCTGATGAACACGAGGTCGCGTTCATCCCTTCCTCCCCAATAGTCAAACATCATATTGAAACACAAGTTCATTCGTATTCAACTTTAATATCCAACACGATGACGTGCTGGTCAGTATAAGGATGTACTATTCTCAGAAATGCCTGTTCACATTCTGTTTTAAGGTTTAGCATACAACATATAATACGTGTCATAGGTTATGTATGTATAGATAATAATCTAGCGTAAAATACATAACCATATCAAATTAGATAACAGTTGTATACAATATAGTTCACACAGAGCAGATAAGATATCATACAAGTTTCCATCTCATGTTTTCCATTAGATCAACATATCTATACAACTCACATTCATGTCAATATATATATATATTTATCAAAGCATACCATACAGGTAAAATGATCACTCACGTATCCATCATTCATCAATGGAAAACATATATGAGATTTCCAAGATATCATAATCAAGCCATCCAGCACTCATAAGTTTACAAAGCATATCTTAATCATGCTCCATTATGCATACAAACCAATATGAACATAATATCAATATACAAAAGAAACATATTATGCTCAATAGTCAAGTACAAATCTCGTATCAACATTCATAAGCATTCATAAATCAAAAACATGAAATCAAACATGTTATATATGAATGCGACTAAAGTGCATATGAATGCAATGCAATCACATGCGAATGACTGCCCCGGAGTCTTCTTTTCTCTTTTCTTTTCTTTTTCTTTTTCTTTTCATTTTCATTTTTCCCTCAGTCCCAGACCGACATCATACCCAGTACGGCATCGAGATCTCTTTCGGAATCATCGGTCCTAGACCGGCATTGAGCATGTTAAGCATACATGATTTGAGATATTGTTATATGAATGCATTGATCATATGCTTTCATAAATATCCTAGATTCATATGAATATCAATCAAGATATCATATACAAAAGAGCATGCTAACCAATTCA
>CANYCX010401663.1:0-10053 GCA_948193385.1 Breynia disticha f. nivosa | reverse complement strand
CATGAAACTAAAGGATTTTCAAATTGTGATTTGTTAGGATGGAGCCGATAGAGAACGTATCACACGATGCTACCGCAGAGTCCCAGGAGTCTGTACAAGGACAAGGATCAGTTCCTGGACCTGCAATACCACCAGCTGTAGGGGGAGCACCATTTGCACCCGGTGCTATTCCCTTCGATCCTGCACACACCCAGTTCTACCACACAATGATGCTGCAGCTGCTCGGTCATCAGGGAGGCCAACAGGCTTAGCAGGGTGGCCAGCCGAGAGCTCAAGCTGGTGGGCAGTAGAGAGAGGGTATTGAGATTGACCGGAATTTCTCGAAGGTGCGCAAGTAGGGCGCGAAATCTTTTGAGGGGACGACTGATCCCGCGGAGGCAGAGGACTGGCTCTGTCAGACAGAGCGTATCCTTAGCAGTTGTAGGTGCACACCTGAGCAGAAATCGAGGTACACTGCCTCATTACTTGAGAAGGATGCATGGTACTGGTGGGAGTCAGTTCTAGGGAGAAATCTTTTGAGGGGATGACTGATCCTGCAAAATCTTTTGATTTTCCAAGAACATCAACAAATGTGTGAAAGATGTTGTCAAAACATTTTTCTAAATGTGCATGACATCCAGATTATGTGTAATCCACAGTCTTTCAATATGGAAGGTCCTAAAAAAAACTTTTCTACTTCCACCATGAGTCTCTGCTCAGCCATGCATTATGATTTTCTGTCCATAGTTATTTTCACCAAACCCATACTTTCAATTTGTTGTCAAATTTCATGACCATTATGAATAGGTGGCACTATTTTTGTTAGTACTCTTTTCCCTTTCTGAAATTTATTTCTGTTATTTCTAAATTGATGTTCCAGTGAAAAAAAAAATTTTATGACAATCAAACCAACTCATTTTCTCACATTTTTAAGGCAGAATCCTTAGTAAACTCCATAAAAAATGGGAAAGCGTCCTTCCCCAAAGTTCTCCATCCAACGAATTTAATTTCCAATCATAATTTATTAATAATGAAAACATATATTGTCTAAATAATTAATTAAATAATTTATAATTCAAGACATATAAACAGTAATATTACTACATACCAAACAACATAAAATATGCCAGGAAGTCACTAAGAGTCTATACCATGGCCGCACGCACAACAAAATTATGTTCTTGAGAGAGATCATATGTAATGGTCTCATTGTACCAAAGACTCGTTAACTCTGCCATCAATGTTTATAAGAACACACCTAATCATTGATTCAGGCTCCTTGGGCCTCATATGTGGACATTTAGAACACACTTCATCTCACTTACGCATGAACAGATGAAGGCTATACGATGCCATGATCGCTAGACAACATGAGTATTGTTGACCTGTAGCTCCAAATGGATTAAAAACATTTGTGCACAAGCCCAATATCATGTTTTGAGATTCTTCTACAAAATCTGAATGCACACGATTAATTTTTTTCCACACCTTAGCATCTAAAGGATGTCTCATCACTCTATCTTCCTATGCATGCTCTACATGCCATCGTATGTGACCAGTAGCCTTCCCTTGCTTTTTACCTTAGATGTCCACATGTATTGCAAAAATTTATCTCTGTAGTTGCACCCAATTAAATGATGCAATTATTTTGGCAAGAATCAATTGCTTTGTCTGGCAAACTGAGTCCTTCAACCAATTTTCTAGTATCATAATATGTCTCAAAAAATTTTGTGTCTGGCTGAGAAATATGTCTAGCATAATCTGATGACATATCGTATCCCCATTCTATTATTCTTAATTTGGATTTCAGGCTATGTAATTCAATCACCACTACTAATTGGCTAATATGGCATCCAGGCCATAATTGCCTATTCATAGCTGCTAACATATCGTACATACATTGAGATTTCAATTTTAGGGACTCCAGGATGTTTTGAATGTTCAAAACTTCTGTTGCATCATGATTTTGCTGGTTATAATCGATATCCATATTAGCATGAACACCAAAACTGTCGTAAACCATCTACTCCATATTCATCCCAAAGTGTTGATTTGTTTGAAATGTCACACCAATGTTCTCATTAAAATATGCCCTTATCAGGTTATCACCATAAGTACTATTGGTACCACCTTCATATTGTTATGACTCGCTTGCATTCCACCAAGACTAATTGCTTACAAACCCACAATAAATAATATGTTCCTTCACTTTGTTTGAACTAAAACATTTTCTATCTTGACACTTTTTGCAAAGACAATGTACTAATAAATTAACTGCATCTAACGTATGACTCAACATGAAAAACTCTATGAATTGTTCAACACCAGTAATAAACTCATCGTTCAATAAACCCTCAATAGTACATATATACATCCATTCATGCATATTGTTTTTATTGTTTTTTACCTTAATAATGTAATGCCCTCGAATTTAATCCCTGAAAAAGGTTAAAGTTAAGGAAAAACAATGTTAGGGGTGTTAAGAATCACAAGAGGGTCGAGGTACAGCAAGAACTGGAGTTAAAAATGAAAAATACAGTAGACTGGACAAGAATAACGTACGTTAACCTCAAGGATAATGTACTTTATCCTAGGAATGTAGAAATAATGTAGGTTTAAGTGAAGAATAACGTACATTAATTCCTCCTAAACCTATGTTATTAGGGGCTGGATGCGTCATTAAAAGGCAAAAAGTAGCCTGAAACGCGACATAATCATACCACAACCTTTCAAACAATCTTCATAACCTCTAAACACCTTCATAAGAGTTCCCAAACAATAAACCTTCCCACTTACACGTAGATTTCTAAAGAAAAACACTGAATCATTCCTCCACTCAGATTATCCTTCCATCTAGAGTTTTTGGCAAACTTAGTGAAACGTAACATTTCTAACATTAAGACAAAATCTGTAAGAAAAAAAAGTAAACTTGGTGAAAAGGTTTTATTGTAGATTCTATAAGTGCAAGAACGTGAGATTTATAGAAGATTGAGGATTTTGGGATTTTAAGGAGAGTTAGGGATTTTGTGAGAGAAATTTAGGATGAATTTCATAGTGGGTGAATAAAATCAGACAGGAGTAACCAATTGTATTAGGATTTAGATTAGGCAAGGGGAAAATTGAAGAATAGAAGAAATTAAGGTTGGAATGATATAAATTGTTCAAAACTCTTAACATAGGAGTGTTATTTTAACTAACATTATAAGAACCAAAGTTTACAAGGGAAATAGAGCTATGGATGGGCTCGCTTGTATTGGAGGTAAGTGCATGCCCCGTCACTTACTTATCCATATCTAGTCTCTTGCGTGGTTAACTATGTCAGCTTGAGTGTGCAAATTAACATGTAACCTTGAATTACAAATCTTATACTATGGGATGTTATGTATGGCGTGTGTTTGTGCATATGTGCTAAATGTGATGTGTAGTGTGTTTAATGCCTTAATGTGCTTGATTTATGTATTTGGTTGTGGTTGCATAAAGTGAATGTGTTTTCCTTTACTTTAGTACGATATGAAATTGTATTGAGAAAATGAATGCATGGTATGTTTGAAATTATTGACTATTGATTATGAAGAGGTGTATGATAACTATAGGCATTCATGATATTCATGACATTCATGACCATCATAAATGTGGAATATGACTACATGTACATGATTTATATGGCATTTATGCATTGTTCATCTACTGAGCAAAATCTCAAAGAGAAAACTACCAAGCAAAAACTCGAAGAGAAATCTACCGAGCGAAAACTATAAGAGAAAACTACCGAGCAAAATCTTAAAGAGAAAATTACCGAGCAAAAACTCAAAGAGAAAACTACTGAGCCAAATCTCCAAGAGAAAACTACTGACTTATGTTTGGAAAGGCCAATTGCAATTTCATGCATAAATTGTGAATGTCACTGAAATGGGAAGTTTTATATGCGTGTGTAGTCTTCTATATTTACTTATGGTGCTTTGAGGATGTATTCTATTATATTTTATGCGGATACTGTAATATTGATTTACCATTGAATTATGTGTTTGAATGGATGATTTCTAATAATTGACTTTGATTACATCTAATGAATGCATCACTATAAGCTATTATGGGTATAGAAGGAACTTAAGGAAAGAATACAATGTGTGTGTGGGAATGTTGAATACTAGTTTGTGAGAAAAATGTGATGATAATACATGTATATTCATGGCATGCACGCATATGGCATACATGTGTGGTGGAATTTAGGTAAGGATGTGAACTTGAGTGGCCACAAGAAATGTTGATTGAGAATATAGAGAAAGAAAAGTGTGGCTGCCTTGGTTGAACAACATGTATGAAATTAGCAATATGAGACTGGTAATCCTAAGCACATATGCTAGAGATTAGTGATCGTCATGTGAGACTGGGTAGTCCTAAGCACATAAGCATTCAGTTGGTCAACTTATGTAACAATGGCAATGTGAGATTAGGTATCCTAAGCACATGTGCTATGGCTGGAGGGTGTCATATGAGACTGGGTATCCTAAGCACATCGGTACCCATTTGCACAGCAAAAAGATGGACATGGTAATGCAACACAAATACCTCGAATGATAAGGTGTCATGTGAGATTGGGAAATCGTAAGAACATTGACACCGGTTGACCTACATGATAAAGTGGGCAATGTGAGGCTGGGGAATCCTAAGCACATGTGCCAAGATAGAGGTGTCATACGAGACTGGGTGATCCTAAACGTATGGGCACCAGTTGAACAACCTAAGGAAAACAGAGAGGATACTCTATGAGAAAAAAACATGATAGTAAGAAAAGACTGAGAAAAGGCATGTCATGGACAAGATGCATACGCATTTGGTCTGTGACACTAAATTTTTCTTTCCTTAAATAATGAAATTTCCAACATCCCTTAAAATTTTTTACAAAAATAAACAATAATGATCAATATGAAAAATCTAGTCTACACGTCTATGAAAATACACAAGTGTATATTTTAAATAAATGGGCAGGTTAAAAACCTCTACAACTACAAAGGAGTTACATAACTATGAAGAACATTTTAAATAAAAGCCTTTGTTGTCACACTTTAGTCACCAGTGTGAAATCCTATGCCAACCTGCTAAACCAAAACAGTAAAACACAAAGGGTGAGTATAAAACTCAGTAAGTGAATACCTCGTTCATCACTTACTTATCCATATAAATTCTAATACACTCGTTCATTTAATTACATGAACCATTCCATGGTTATACATACTCACCTCTCAAGTCTATGGTCTTAGGACGAAACCCTCGGTCTACCTTCTTGGCTTATATTCCTATTCTGTCTTCCTATAGTCACTCTTCCAGAGTATATTTTTTGTTCACCTAAATTTTACTCAGTAATTAATTAAGTTTCTCTCCTCAACCCTATCTGCTTCTACCTCCTGTGGATGTATCTCAAACCATGTAACGTACATTACTATTATTTCTACTTTTATATCACTAGTTATGTTTTTGTTCCTTACTTAAGGGATACCTTCTAGTTCTTCTTAACTCCTAGGATATGTTACTCGAGGTGTTTGAACCAAGGTTCCAATGTATTATTTAGTTCAAAAATGGATGTCTTTAAGTCCCTAACTCATCCCGAATCATGTACTACCTCTAGGATGTACAATGGTAATGTTTTCTATGTCATCTAGCCTTCTGGGCATGAATATCGTGGGTTACTTTAGAATTAATGTACGTTATTCTTACAACTAATTTCATGAAATTCCTGCATTAAGAACGTGGGTTATTTACCCAATTAATGTACATTACTTGAAAGTAACGTACGTTAACTCCAAGCTAACCTACGTTATTTAGCTTCAAAACACATATTACACACATTCTGAGTCATCCTGAACTCTTAACCCATTTCCCACCTCAACTTGTCTAAACCAAGTATAATTTCACACCATACAACCCTCAAACTTATGTTCATATCAGTGCACAAGGTGAAACACATCAAACATCATGCTATTACCACAAGAAATCACAATTCATCCACGTTCTGCAATCTCACATAATAAACTAACATCATCAAATATCTAACCCACCCATTCACCCGCACTCAAACTTACTTATGTACATAGTCATTCTTATCATGAACAACATCTTATTCCTCATATCCTACCACATCTATATGAAACTATTATTCCAACACATAGTAGTACTTTGCATTTACATACGCAACTGATATCCCACCTATAGATCATTTAAGCTACATACACGTATCCACAACTCACATACAACATTCTCATCCATGTCAATTAACCAATTCCATTATCATACAATCAATCCACCTTTAACATTTAGCAAGTAAGTATAATTCTCACACAATTTACATTCACATTACAAACTGCAATCACATACCACACATATATGCACCTCATTTAAACACAACACTATAATTCACATCCACAACTCATTCGTGTTCACATATAGTATCACACAATTATTCATGTCAATTAGTCATCTACATCAATAATAAAAACTTCTAAATGTGTATGCATCATGTTTATGGCATGCCACTTTCATCTTTCCCAATGCTATGGTTTCTCTCATAGAGGATCCTCTCTCTCTTTCCATTAGTAGTTCAACCTGTGACCATATGCTTAGGATTACCCAGTCTCGTATGACACCTCTTTACCCGAGCATATGTGCTTAGGATCACCTAGTCTCACACTGCCCATTTTCACTTGTTGGTCAATCGATGTTGATGTGCTTAGGATCCTTAGTCTCACATGACAGCTTATTACCGGAGGTATATGCGCTTAGGATTACCTAGTGTCGCACTACCCATTTTCTCTTGTTGGTCAACCTATGTCGATATGATTAGGATCTCCCAGTCTTACATGACACTTTATCATTCGAGGTACATGCACTTAGGATTATCAACTATTGCATTACCACTTCCATCTTTTTACTGTACAAACAGGTGCTAATGCACTTAGGATACCCAATCTCACAAGACACCCTCCAACCATGACACATGTGCTTCCCTAGTCTCACATTGCCATTGTTATGTAAGTTGGCCAACCAAATGTCGATGTGCTTAGGATTACCCAATCTCATGCGACACTCTTTAACCTCTAGCAAATGTGTTTAAGATCACCTAGACTCATATTTTCTAGTTCTATCCAAATTATCCAACATAAGGGAAGCCCACCTTTATTATAGTTTCCCTCAATCAAACATCTTGTGGCCTTTCAATTCTTTGTCTCTATCTCAACATACAATGTATGTATGCCACATGCATGTATGTCACGAATGTGCACATTTGAATCACACTTTCTTTTCGTAAGCCATTATTCACACTCAAGCACATATTATATTCATTCATTAATACATTTGCATAACCAAGGTAAATCCTTGAAAAGTGCATCCATTTGAGGCAATCCACATCATTTATCAAAATTTTCACACATTAGGACAGTCTATACATGTAACGCCCTCAATTTTTTGTTTAATTTAAATTTAAATTAAAATATGTGAAAATACCAATAAATTTTTCTCGAATTATTTTAAATAATAATTTGGTGGAAAAATGAGAGAAATAATTAGATATAATTAATAAGCTATAAGAAATATTAATCGGGGTTCAATGAGTCGAGCGGGAAAAATAATCAAGAAGGGTTAGTGAACCGGAACCCAAAAGGGTGAAATCGTCCAAGCCCGTAATTGTTGAATCCTTATATATATATATATATGTATATATATATATATATATGTCTCATTTTCCTTCCTCCACAATACATACACGTTTTCTCCTCTCCATTCCTCTTTAAAGTTCAAAACCCTGACCTCCATCATTCTTCATGAAAACCTACTATTCTGGAGTTCCAAAATTGGTTAGAAGTTGAATCTCGATAAAAGTTTCTCTATTATTCCTGTAAATATCGTTTTTATCCATGACCCTAACTTTCTGACCACTTTTCTCTTTAGTTTGAGCTCTGAATCACGTAAATGATAGCTTGACAGAAAGGTTATCATGTCTATTAACTAGTGGTAAGAAGTTTTTGTGTTAATTTGTGGTTTAGGGGGCTAAAATTGGTCATAGAAACTGAGATGACAAAAGTGACGAAAATGGATTTTTTGAAAGGAGTTTTCATAGCATGCATGTAAAGAAATTTAGTATGTATGATGAGGCATGAAAAGTGCTTTGAATGTGAATAAGTGTCACATATGGTTGTATACTAATTAAATGATATGTGCTGAGTCTGAAAGTATTTGTGGAAGTGATTGCAATAAGGGTTGATTATGAAACTTGGTGTGATTCACTAAGTATTTGAAAGACATGTTTTTATCTATTGTGCATGCATGACAAAATTGAAAAAGAAATATATGCATTGCTTGCATATGATTTATATTATGGAAATCTATTCACGGAATAAGAATATAGTGACAGTGCACATAAGGCTGCTGGTTCTTGGGAGATTGGTGTAAGAGAATCCACCTCAATGGCTAAGGTACCACAATGAACTCAATAACGTAATGTGGTATTATATTGCGGAGTGAAATTTTTTTGGGTATAATGCATGTGGGGATATGCTAAATTGATAGCATGTGTTGTTTATGCTAGGTAACTTAAACCTATGGAAATGGTTGTGATTGTTAAATACATCTATTTTGGATTGACATAGATACATTCTTATGTTTGTTTGTCGAATAGACGATATTGTCATAATGATGAGAATGATTAAAATGATAATACGACTTGTGTCTGTGAATGTAAATGAGATATGTGTATTCTATGACTACCAAATATTTTGTATGAAGGGGTGATTTTGATTGGTTAATGCATGATTGTGTATTTGAATTGAATAGAGGATGTGAATTCTGAACTCGGAAGATGCAATGAGAATGCATATGCATTGTGATAGGTCATTCATAAATGAGTTGGAGTAAGATCTTGGTTGGGTGTTCCCAACATAGTTTGGTATTTCCAACGGGCATCCCTAATGGAAAGGATAAGACTTTGACTGGGTAATATCAATATTACTTAAGTATCTAAAGGGCACCTAAATGAGAATAAGATTATTGTGCATTCTCTCTAAGCATAACATGAATGTGATGAGTTATGATCCATACATGAACAATGACTTGACATGTGGGAAGCTATAAAAATGTTTGTATGAACTGTCTGTATTATTATTCCACATGTATAAATATGCACGAATGAAATTTTCAAATTATTTATATCATGAGAATATAAATGTTAAGTATTCATAATTGATTGTGCATTGCTTACATTTGTGTTGAATGATGATGAAGGATCTTTATATTCTTAAAAACTTTGAAGAAAACTTTATAAGTTAAGGATATATTATTCATAAAGATGATATATATACCTAGTTGTGAGTTCAAGATGTGACTCTACCTTGATGAATGGTGAATGTGTGCATATTGAGGAGCGGTTAACTATGATTTTTGTATAAGTGTTAGTACTATTATAGAAATTATGGGAGCAGTGAATGGTTTCTCTCTCATGCTGCGATATGTTTTGATTATGTATATAGTATGAACTGTGTGATTTGGAATTTTTGTGGAATATGTTGAAGAATGGGGGACTGAGTAAACAAATCATGCCATTATTGTAT
Source organism: Breynia disticha f. nivosa (assembly GCA_948193385.1). Classification (NCBI taxonomy): domain Eukaryota; kingdom Viridiplantae; phylum Streptophyta; class Magnoliopsida; order Malpighiales; family Phyllanthaceae; genus Breynia; species Breynia disticha. The sequence goes on along the minus strand of CANYCX010401663.1, from coordinate 475 downwards.
TTCTCTTTGATACAAATTGATGTAGAAAGGATGAACTGGAAGTGCATCATCCCGACAGTGGCTTAATAAATGATAGGTTGAATGGCATGAGCATATCGATTGAGGTATCAAGGTTGAGGACCTTGATAGTAGAACCTGGAAGTTTTTGAGATTAACATTCTAAATATCCCTAGTCGCTTGTTTCTATGGGAATAGAAATGAATTAAGACTAGTATGTACTTTGTGGATGATCATGTTCTACGGGTCATAGATATTCGGGATATCTAGCAAAGTGCATAGGTATAATGTAGAGCATTACGCTTGGAGAGCGATCACCATTTGCAATGTCAAATGTTATCCTTAGACTAGAAATCACAGTGTCTCTTGTTGTGATTTTTAGTGTACTTTGACATACGCCTAACGTGGCCATAAAAGGTTGACAAGTATGGGTATGACTGGGTATGCTACAAATCATGATTGAGAGCAGGAGTAAAGT
>CANYCX010401607.1:0-15488 GCA_948193385.1 Breynia disticha f. nivosa | reverse complement strand
ATTTCTTCAAGAAATCTCTACTAACTTTAACCCATATTATGATTAATTCACTCTAATCATTGTTTATGAATCCCATCAAATACAACAACATCAACCATCCTCTTTCCTAACTCCAATTTCAGATTAACTCAACAAACCCCTCAAAACCTAATTCACCGCTAACTCAAAACTTCAATAGAAATATCAAAATCATCCAATTTTACTTACCTTGATGATTTTGGTCATGAATTTGCAAGAATTTAAGTGTTTTTCCTCCTTATTTGACACTTTCTGATGATTTTAGGTTGCTGGGTCGAAGTGAAAAGCATTTTGTTTCTGTTTGGAAAATGCACCGAATGAAACAGTTGGGTTTTTAAAACAAAACAGCTCGACACGGCTTGAGGCACGGCCCGTGCCTCAGGTCGTGTTGACCATTTTTTTCATTTTCTGACTTATTTTAATTACCGAATTTTTTGGGTTTGACACATGAGCAAAAGTTCAAGTTTTGGTAAGCACGAGGTCGTGCCTCAAGCTTGAGGTCGTGTCCAAACAAGCTTGAGCTCGTGCTGCACTTCTATTTTGTGCATTTTCTTGCGAATTTTCACCTGATTTGACCCCGTTTAAGTCCATTTATTGTATAGTTTTATTCTAACAAATTTCGGGGCGTTACAGTATTTCACTTTTTTCTTTCTTTATTTTAAGTCGTAGTCTAGCATCCTCGACCAATTGTAATGAAGATGAAGGGTACTAAAGTTAGAGATGACTTCGATTTCACTTATCAACAATTTGTGGAGTATTATTTAGAGTTCGGTTAGCATAAATTTTTACATTTTAAGTAATTTAAGTAAAACACATTTACTTTATCACGTCTTTCTTTTAACACATCTTTACTTATTCTATTTTTACTGAATACACTTTAGATTAGTTGGACCACCAAATTCTACTCATATTTAATGCACCTTCACTTTTTTACCACGACTCGATCACTACTGTTTCTTACTTCAATCTATACCATTTTGACCAAAAATCTTGAGGTCTTCAGGTAACACCGAATTCATTGTTTGAAATAGAATCTGTTTGAAATCACACATCCTCAAAGTGACATGTGTCTTTCCGCAAAAGTTGTGGCTCACACTTCAAGCAAACATCCCCTTAGCAAAGGCATCGAACCTTGCTGCCTCGACTTAATTAAGACGATGATGCTGCCATGCCCCAAAGAGACTTCGGATCCTCCTTTAATGCTTAAATCAACTTGAGAGATGATGTTAAAAAATTGAATAGCTAGAGTTATATCCTTATGGAAAGATGAGTGAGTTTTTTATACATGTTTTTATACATGCTATTTGGATAATGAATTTAAGTATGGATTGATGATTCGTTTGGTAAGCAAGACAAATTATTGTTTTTCTTTTTTAAGTATAGAAAATTTTGTCTTCATTTTGTACAATTTAGGAAGCTCTCCTTGTTTTGATAAACTGGCATGGACAGTTTCGAATGAATACGCTGATAAGATCTGAGATAAGCAAGTCAAACCAAAAGATGTTCCGAATCCGGACTATCAGACGGAGAACAATGCAACTGAATCCTACGCAGAGTTAACATGTAAAAATGGAATTTCACTTTCGAGTTTTGGTCTTTCCTAGGACGCTTCTTCTATCAGAAATTGTGTCATGAGTTGCACTAATCCTCAGAATTCTAATCAGCTAGCTGTGATGGATTGATATATCCTAATTATTCTTTGATTCGTTTTAGTTCATAAAATGCCAAAAGGTGACTAAAAATTCAATGATCATTAACTATCAGTATCAATTTCATAATTATGTGGACCTTTCATTTACATTATCTTTCACAGAACCAAAAATATTTTTAGTAAAACAAGTCATTGGATTCCACAATCCTCACATCGTTGCATCCAAAATGGAATACACGAGACTATGTATTAGTCCCGGCTTCTGGATTAACTTCCACATAACTAAAAGACATCACGCAGCTTCTTTCTCTTCGTGGAGAATATTTCTTGTTGGTCTCAATCGAACAGCATATGCTATATATAGTTATAGCTTCAAAGTGATCTCAACAAAAATCAGCTATGTCAGGCTCTAACACATACAAATGCAGAGAATGGTTAAGCACCGACGATGGTTCTCCGTCTAATCTGCAAAAGGTGAAGTCATTGCATAGTATGAAATTTGATTGTAATTACAGAAATGTTTCAGCTGTGCTTATGAAGTTTAGGGTTTGTTTTGACTAAACAGACTGTTGCGGAGTTGCTGGGAACATACATTATGATATTTGTGGGTTGTGCTTCGACTCTCACTGATAAAGTTGTGAAGCTAAATATGGTGGGCATAGCTATGGTGTGGGGTGGGGTTCTGACGGCACTGATTTATACAGTAGGCCATATTTCTGGTGCACATTTCAATCCTGCCGTCACTCTTGCCTTCGCCGCAGGTCGCAGGTTTCCCTGGAAACATGTGAGGCACATCTTGGTTTTATGTTCTGAACTGTTAAAACACAAAAGAGAATCTGAAACTGTATTATGTTGTTTCCTGAGTAGGTACCAATGTACATATTGGCCCAAGTTCTGGGAGCAACACTCGCAAGCCTCACTCTCAGAGTGTTGTTTAATGATCAAGGTAATATTCAACCAGCTCTGACACGCTATGCAGACACAACCAGTGATCTTGAAGCTATCGTTTGGGAGTTTATAATCACATTCATCTTGATGTTCTCCATTTGTGGTGTCGCCACAGACCACAGAGCGGTACAGTCTAATTCATGCCTTGTAATATTTACAAGAAGTGTACTTAAATCCTGTTTCCTAATTCTTGGCTGAACGAAAACATCAGAGCAAAGACTTAGGTGGAGTTTCCATTGGTGCCACGCTGATGGTTAATGCCTTGATTGCAGGGTAAGGGAATTCCCCTTAATTACTGATTGTATATTACAATTTGTCGCCACTACAATCACTCAAATCATTCAGATCGGCTCTGTATAGGCTTAACAGAGTGAATGATTGTTTATTGTACTCTGCAGACCAATCACCGGAGCTTCCATGAACCCTGCGAGGAGTTTCGGCCCTGCTTTAGTTTCCGGTGTATATAAAAATCTTTGGGTCTATATTGTAGCTCCCATCCTTGGAGCAATGGCTGGAATCCTATTCTACTCAATGCTCCGGGTTCCTGAACCAGAAACAATTGACAAGAAAACCAAGCTCAACAATCAGATTGAAGTTTGAATCACACACACTCCTACCGGCACTGAAGCTCAATCTGTCATGAACATTTAGCATCTGCCTAAAAGTATATACATTACTACTTCTGATTTTCCACTGTCTTCAGTCTGATGTCTGATCTGGAGAAAGAGCAGAAACATGTCTTTCATGTTGAGAATTTATAGCTATATATATTCTTGATCGAACTCTCTGCAATGAGTATTCTCATAATCGTATCTCAGTATCCTCTTTTAAGTGCAGTAGAGACGACCAATCAAAAGAAAATATAAGATTATCAAACTGTAACAGTGCTAAAAAATATACATATATAAGAGAGACACGACCACAACTACAGTAAACTATTTGCCTGATTAATTAAAATTCGAAAGCACAGGCTGAATTTATTAGAGAACTACATGTCCCTACCATCACTATCATTGCTCCCTTGCAGATACTATACAGCAGAGCTACGCAAATATACACCAAGGAAAAAGAAAGAATGGCAGATAGGCTGTCTTCATCATTTTGGAGTATCATACACATTGGAGTTCAAACCACCGATCAGATTAGAACAGTGAAAATGATATAAGTCGGCTACTGAATACGTGCAGGACTGCTATATAGACCCGCCAGACGCCTCATTAGTAATGGTTGAGTTTTCTTGTAGCATCCATGTCTTAATCAGACTACATGTTTCACCTGTAAACAAGAAACATCAATATTGACTGCATATTTTTTAACTATCAGCCCGAAATTTTTCTAGACTTGATCTTACCCAGTTTGTGAAAGCCGCCTCCAATTTAACATCTGGTGAGATTGCGGATGCCTTTGCAAATACGAAGAACTCGCTCCGATACCATTTTCGTCACCAACGAACTGCTCTGAGTAACTTGAAGCTGAAGGAGACCAAACTGGAACAATACCTCCATCCCTTTCTCTCCTACTACCAATACTGGTAGATGAATCTGCCGTTGAGTCTTCAGCATTTACCACATGTCTGGCAACATTAAAATGTGCAAAGGTGTCATTGTGAATAGTCTGCGCAGTGCCTTGGTTTAGAGGGTCTCTCGTTGGTTCTTGATTTACATTTCTTGGCACTTCTGCTCTAGTATCCTCCATTACATTCCTAAGGTCAACAGAATTTTCTTCCTCTTCCACTCTCAGCAAAGAAGAAGTCATGCTTGGGACCATCTGGTCCTCGTAAAGCCGAATGGAAGCAGGCTGATTGTTTCTGGCAGGTTCTCGATGTTCTTCCATCTGTATATCTTGTGGGAAAGCAATTGGGGAATCAGAGGAGTCTCCAAGGCCTTCTTCGGTCCCATTTTCAATTGCAGCTCTTGAAGTTGCTTCTTGCTGCCACATTTCTGTTAGTGCTTCTTGCAATCTGACCTTCGCTGCATCTATCCCTACAATGGGAAGAGGGTAATTTGATCCTAGCTCAATTCCAGCAGCTTGGAGGACCGATTCAGGTGCATTCCAGGGATGGTGGATCCATTCAGTTGGTAGCCTTGCAAGTTCAGGAAGCCACCTGCGAACATATTCTCCATGTGGGTCGAATTTATAACCTTCAAACTGCAAAAGATTGATAACTGAATGATATTTTTATACAAAAGGTAGAAATTCATGAAACGCCATGAACTTCAGCACAGAGCTGCATAAAAGCACAAATGTTATCTACATACCTGAGGGTTATCTATTCGATCAAATTCACGGCCATCAGGTAGAGTACCGGAAATGTATTGCCATCCAAGAGCATCACTTTCTAAATCTGCATCCAAGAGGGTGTCCCAGAAATACTTCATTCCCCATCTCCAAGGAAGCTGTAGAACCTTCACGAAGAAACTAGAAACTACTACTCGTATCCTATCATGCAACCAACCAGTAGCCCACAACTCTCTCATTCCTGCATCAACTAGAGGATAACCGGTTCTTCCTTGTCTCCATGCCTTGAAATAGCCTTCATCCACAACCCAAGGGAAGAACTTGAGGTGTCCTAGAAGAGGCCTTTCATGACTGTATGGATGGTTGAAACTCATGTATCTTGAATATTCTCTGAGACCAATTGATTTTAGGAACAAGTTTACGCTCTCTTCACCAGCCTTGTTTCCTTCATTAGCCCACAGAACCTGCTTAATGCGAACAAGATGGAAAACTTTCCTGACACTCACTTCCCCAAAATGCAAGTGCGGAGATAAAAAAGAGGTAGTAGCACTATCAGCTTTCCTCCGATTCTTAGAGTATTCAAGCAACGGTCCATTTATGAATGTAGTCAGAGTCTTATCAGCATTGCTCCATCCAGGTGACCATGCTCTAGCGAGAAGCGCGTTGCTACCCTTCTCTGATTCATCTTCAAATATCAGCACCTCTGAATTGCATCTCGATACATCACCTAAAACGGTTCAAACAATTGTTTCAGACTAAATTCAGAGATCCCAGCTAAACAATTTTCTACTTGACTTGGCATTGTTGTTTTAATCAATGTGGCACCAAAATACAAATTTCTTTCAATTTCCATGAGCTGAGCTCACCATAAGAGAAACTGAGAAAGGAAAAAAAGGGCAAGAAACAACATCGAAGAGAAAGAAGACAGACCTGAAATAATCCTCTTAGGAGGGAGAAGAGGGGCATCAGGATCATAGGGCATGCTAAGGCATCTTTCCCAGAAAGCTGCAAAGGTGGTGAAAGGGCGTCCTTGAGCATCATTAACGTCCCAGGGTTCATAAAGCAGGTCTGCATTAAAAGATCTTACTGCTATCCCTTGACCTGTCAATACCTCCTTTGCTCTGTGATCTCTAACCAGTGATATTGGATCTGAAAAACAGTAAATCTTCATTAAATGTTGAACTGCAAATTTCCCTTCACCCACTTCAATTTTCAGCTAAAATCAAACATCAACTAGAATGAAGCATTATCATTCACATTTATAAGCAAAGCAGATACTAAAATGTTCTCTCTTTTTTTATCAAATTGAATGATTTAATGTTTATTCAACCAATTGCTGAGTAACTAAAAACAATTGATATTTAAATAAAGTAACAAGTCTGCATTTTTTTACAACAAAATGATTATTCTTATAGCTTCCACAAAGGCAGAAACCTGTATATAAATTCAAAAAGTAAACAACTAAAAAAGGAAAAAAATTGACCAATATAGCCAATAACAGACACAATCTTTTCTCTATCAGAAATATATGGAAGTACAAACACAATATTACTTCAAAAAACACAACACAAACTACAAACAGTATTCAGAAGAGCAGGAAAAAGGAGAGAAAGGTTAACCATATAAGTGGTTGAAGAAAACTTGAGTAGCACCAGTAGATTTGACAAGTTGAAGAAGAGAAGAAACACTATCAGTTGATCTTTTGGTGACAAGACAAGTGCCTAAACTCCTTAAAGAAGAGTCAAGATGAGCTAAACTTTGTTTAAGCCACCACCTTGATACTCTGCCAGGATAATAATGACCTTCCTCTTCAGGTGCCCACACAAACACTGCTATTACAGCTCCAGCTCTTACTCCTGCTGCAAGTGCTGGATTATCTTCAACCCTCAGATCTCTCCTGAACCACACTACGCTACATCCTCCACCTGACATCTCTCCAACAACTAAACTAAACTATATTATTAAATTAACAACTATACCCACTTTCACTTTCTCTCTCCTACCATCAGTACATCATAACTATCTATCTTCCTTCCAAGACTTTTGTTTGCACAACACCAAGTTGTAATTATTAAAAATATATTCTTTTTACTGAAACTTTATGATATTATGGCCTACAAAGGCAGAGAAGATATGGGAATGTGAATTTTGGAAGGTGGGTGATGGATTTTGCAAGCTTATCTTTAATTTTTTCTTTCCTTCCCTTGTTTGAACACTGTTTTGTTTTTCCTTTCTGAGTAATTAATAGTTACTTTCAATCTCCAAATTTATTAGGAAGGAAATGAATCAATAATGAAAGAAACAAAAAGATGAATGAAATGGGTTATTTAGTTCGGTGGAGCTTCAGCAATAAAAAAAAATGGTGAGTTGTGTTGGAGAAAAGAGGATTGGAGACTGGCTGGTGGAGATATAAACAAATTGCAGCCACAACTTTTGTTTGAGAAAGATTTTTATATATTTTATTTTTTTTCTCTTATCCTAAGCAACAAAACAAATCCCAACCACCTCTCCAGTTCCTTCTCTAATCCTCTCTCATTGACAGGGTGGAAATTTAGCCTTTCTTTTCAACAAAAACTGTAAAGATTTCTTGTGCATTGTCTTGGCAGATGCATAATTGGTCTGGGTGGAGCAGCCTGAATGTGAAAGGACATATATATATCAGTGTCAAAATATAGGGTATTGTTTTATGGAGGGTATTGTTGGTTTATAAGGAATTTCATGAATGGTAATGCATGAATCTGATTCTGAAAATGAATTGGGTTTTTAGAGATATTGTTATTTAGTAATAACAATATTTATGCCAACTTGGTAGAGCTGATAAATTTGAATTAGAATCGACGGAATCGGCTATATTCAGCTCTGGTTCCATGGTTCATAGAACTGTAAACTGGCGGTTTTGAACAAGTGGTTCGATTAGTTTTTAAAAAAAAATCGTATTCGAACCGTCGAATCAGAACCAAAATCGAACTGTCCCGAACTGATTATACCTAATCTCAATTCCAATTCCGGTTCAAAGTATCCTTGCAACGTGAATCGCGGGTTCCAAATTTTTTTAACACCTCTACAACTTGGGGGTTGTGGAGGAAGCTTGAGAGAGATAGTGTGAGGAGATAGGCATTGGTGACTGGATGGGTTTGGCCCTTTTTTTTCTTCAAGTTGGCTTTTTATTTTTTCATAAATATATTCCACAGAATTTATTTAAAAAATAATATATTAAAAATAAGATCTTAAATTTATTAATAATAATTATAAACTGTTACATGATTTTTTTTGTCTCTTCATAAAACTCAGATTCTATTTGTGTGCTATTAAAAATGATTTGTGTTCTGTCACTCTCTCCCTTTTTTATTTTATTGGATTTATTTAATATAATTGATCCAATTTATTATCAAAAAATTAGAGAAATGTTCATTTTTATATTTTCAATTGTAAGAATGTCATGGTATGTTCATTTTTGTTTATGCCCGTTCAACGTTGGTCAATTTTATGAATGTCTGATTTCGAGTTTACAATTGTAAAAATGTCAGATTATGTGTTTAGTGTTCATTATTGTTCATTTTTAAAGAGAATAAAAGGTGACATTTTTACAATTTAAAACATGAAATCGGGCATTCATATAATTGACTAACGTTGAACGGGCATAAACAAAAATAAACAAAAATACTCTGACATTCCTATAATTTCAAACTCAAACCGTCATAGTATACCTAATTATCTGATTTTATTATACCAAAATCATAAAACAAGTTTCTATTTTCCAAATAACTCACTAATACAATGCACTTAAAACAACCTCTAAAGATCGTGGTTATTTTTGGTAGAAAATGTAACATTCAACATCATATGGGAACATATAGATATATGACCACTATTCATGAATTGCCAATTTAAGTTCAAATTAAACTTAAACTTCATTGAATCTTTTAATCGTGATTACATGGCGGTTTGATTATGGTTCCATTTCAGGTTGTTCATTGAAACAATTTAAACGGTTTAATCATATAGATACGGTCAAAAATGACAACGGGAACAGGATCTCTATGAAGTCTCTCTTCATCCCTATCTCCAAAATCTAAATAGAAAGAAGAATTCTCTAGCTGGGACGGAAACGGGAATTCCTTGTAGGATGGAGAGAATATCATTTCTACTCCCCTTCTCGAAGTTTTTAATTGGAGAATCCCCATCTATGTTTTGGTACCAATTAAACTAGGTATTTTTTTTTGGTTAAAACGAGAATGGAGAACAAATTTTTCATTGTTATCTAATTATCATCTCTGATTATGGTTCCATGATTTTGACTATTATATTTTTTCGTAATAAATATTTTGACTTTTAATTTAACCAAATAAAATAAAATAAAATAAAATTTCGACAAGTAAATTTATTAAAAATATACCTATTCATGAATTTAATAAAACATATGACTTCATCAATTTAAAAAAAAAAGTAAAGCTATAAAAAATTACTAAAAAATATATATTTGAATTACTCTTAGAGAATACTGATTTAACTATTGTATTATTCTTAAATCGAAATAAAATACATCAAATATTAAATACTAATTTTAATTAAAAGTAAATAAAAATTAAAAAAAAAGGAAAAAAAAATCAAGGATTGCTATTCTAACTATAAAAAAGTGTGTTTTATGTTCTGCATACAAGGGAATCATCAAACTAAGTTAAGTCTAACTATAACGAGCTCGAGTTTGAACACGTGAGTTAGCCTCAAGGTCAAAATCTTATTCAAACTTAATAAAATACAGAGATTGTAAGTTTCTTTTTTTTAATCTACGACTTAACAGGTTGGAAACTAATGTTCATTTTAGTAAACAGGTTATGTGCGGAATTTTTTATTTTTTCTATTAACTAAGTCCAAAACTACTAGAAATCATATAAATATACATAAAGGTTCAATTCAATACCTTATAAACTGAATACCAAAGCTGCATGAGTCTTTTTAGAGGCTGATTTACCCTTTCTTTCACACACTTGAATTGAACCTACTTAGGCTATGGTCGACCTATTTCCCTTGTCTTTCCTAGCTCTAGAATCAACTAAGAATATACAAGATAGAATGGTTAGCAGTGATCCACATTTTTTTTAGCATATGAGGCCCTATTTATATGCTCTCATATCTCATAGTTTCATCATACTAAGATTTCTCGAATTTTATCCTTATCACGTTTAGATTAACCTAATTATAACAGGACTAAGGCACTCGATTCTTATCCAATTTTTAACCATGAAAATGTTTCCCACAAGTGGTAAGAGTGGCACTACATTTTTTCTGAATTGTTAGGATTTGGTGGTTAGCTCAAAGCTGATCAGTCAGTTCATTACCATGTTTGTTTTTTTACTTGAACAAAAAAATTTACTTGGATTATGAATGTGAGTCTGAACCAATAGACTCACATTGATATGACCTATCACACAACATATGGTTCTAGATCACTGGTTCTTAATTTTTTGGCTAATAGCCCAAACTGGGTTTATCGGCCAAAATCCACCAATCGGCAACAAATGTCAGTATATTCTATATTTTTCACTTTACGAAAATCTACTTGAGTTATAACAGTGATGTTAGGCTCAATAGACCGCGCTGATGTGTGCTATTGCTCAGTACCATTTCTGTCTCATAATTGATTGTCGAGTAAAATGACTATTTTGCTCATGTGTCCAAAAACACAACGTGATACTGTAGACTGTGTTTGTCCCCGAGTATGGACGTCATTGTTCATTAATATATTAAGTTTGTTACAAACTCAATAATACCTCAAGTAAATAGTACGAAACAATTCACAGTGTTGGCTCAATAGGTTCATACGATCTTTTGTAAATATAATATCATAATAGTATATATAACGCCCTGAAAATAAAATAATTTAAATAATACATAAATAGAATTAAGTCAGAAATGAATCGAAAAATAAAATATAAAAGTTGAATTAAAAACATTAACATGGAAAGTATATTGGATGGAAGTGAATGGAGGAATGAATGGCAAAAATAAGCATGGGTAGTGTTTGCTTAAATTGATGTCGTGCCATGGAAGCTAAATTAGGCACGAATTGTGTGTAAATGGAGGACCGTGCCATGAAGGTACAATTGGCACGAAACATGCCAATAACTTAGTTTGGGTCGTGCCTAGAAGAGTGGCACGATTGATGGCACGAATCGTGCCAAATTGTGAGTGAGTCGTGCTGAGGTAGATTATAAGCAGTTCTTGACTTTTGGAAACTCATTTTCTCACATAAAGTCGTAGAAACCGAGAGAGAAAATGTGGAAACCCTAGAGGGTTATCTGGAGGCTGATTCTTGGCTAAAAAAGATGAATTCTCATGGAAAATGATTGTATTAAAGATAATCTCTTATTATATACATGTTTAAGTATATGATTTTAAGGTATGGACAGTAAATTGAAGATGATGAATTTTAGATTTTAAGCTGGAATACAATGAATATTATGTGAAATTGCTGAATAGAGTTGTTAATTATTTGATGATTGATTCAAAAAGAGGAATTGCAAATTTATAAGAGTTGGGGAATTTAGTGAGGAATTTTAGAGAAATGCAGTATGCAAGTCATAATTATTGATTTAAATCTTGTGTGGGAAAAATTGTGATAGGAAACTTATTGAGGAGCTTAGATAAGAGATGAGTTTTATGTCGATTTTACGGAAGTTAAGGTAAGGGGTTTATACTTATCATTTTTAGGTTTATGTTAATTTTAACTTGTGAAATGTCTGAAAGAACTATATAAGGAAAGATATGAGAACACATCTTATAATGTAATATGTTGTTATTCAAAATGCATTAATATGAATTAATAAATGATATATACTATGATTGTGTAAAAGATGACTAAATGGTCATACTTGTATACATAGCTTTGCTTATTATCTTGAGTTGTGGAAAGAGTTCCAAACTTTGAATTAATTATGTGAGAACATAAAGAAAGAAAGAATTATATTGGGCTATGCCTTGATTTAAATGATGAAAGCTTAAATAAATGATATAAGTTAAGAGGGTATGAACATGTTATGTTTTGTTTGTGAGTGTTTATACGCTTACAAGTAAGCATTCCTATGTTTACTATTAATCGTACAAGTGAATTTCATAAGGAATCTTTTATATATGAAATGAAATAGAACTTAAGTGTTCTAAAGTAGAACTTGGTTAAATAAGTCTAACGTATGAAAGATTAAAGAAACAAAGTAATATGGAAATGCTCATATATTTGTTCTTATGGAACAATAGCTTGAAATGATTTGTTTTATTTATGTGAATCTTATGAGTAAACTTGCGATAAGGAGATTGTGATGGTTTGCTTTATTCTTGCCTTTATATTCATATTGCTTATATGAATGATGTGATTTGAATGATATAAGCATATGTTGAGAGTGATATTGTTATTGATAATTCATATATGATATGTGAATGTGTTAAGTATGCTGCTTTGATGGAATTGACTTAAGGTTGATGATACATTGATGAGTAAGCAAGGATTTTCTTGTTGAGTATACTTGATTGATTATGAGATGAGATATAAGTGCATTGTACATTCATATTGTGGTCCATCATTTATGTGACATGAAATGAGAATGAGATATAGGCTGGGCTTGAGTTATTCCAGGCAAAAGCTAGATGCCAGTTTGGAACCGAGGATATTCTGAGCTGGGCTCGATGCCATACTGGGTACGAGACGGTCTGGGACCGAGGGAAAAATGAAAAAAAAAAAGAAAAGAGAAAGAGAGACCCCGGGGCATTTGCATGTGATTGCATAGCATTCATATGCATTGATTTGCATTTGTAATTAGCTTGTTTGCTTGTGATTTACAAATGCTGATTATATTTGATCGAGCATGAAATGAGATTGATTATGATGATACATGTGTTTATGATGTGTATTGTATGGATGATATATGTTTTGGTTCTTATGCTCTGATATATATATATATATATATATATAATGCAAACAAGGAATATTGTATGTATTGAGATTGTAAACACTATTTATATGGTACATATACTGTGTTGGATATGCATAATATACAAAAGAAACTTGTTTACTATCAATTGATTAAAGAACCAAAACATAAAGAGTGAAACAGAATGCCAGCACGCCCTCGTGCTTCAGAGCACATCCTTGTGCTATATATTGATCTGGATAAATTTGTAAGAGCACGATCTCATGCTTAAACATGACACGACCCGTGTCATTTGAGAATGAAGGGATAAGCACGACCTCGTGTTCATTAGCACACGCATGCTAATTGGACCCCTTGCACTTTATTTTAACAAAGTTTTGTTTAATACTTACTGAGTATATCTTTATACTCTCCCCTTTGGTTGTTTTAATATTGTGCAGGTTTAGTAGGGTTTCACGAGGAGGATTCAAGCACGTGTTTAGCAAACATGGATTGATTGTAAAAGAGTTTTAAAGAAGTCAACTTGTTTTGATAAATGTCATTTTCATTTGTTGTAAATTTTTCATAACTCTTTTATGTATCGATCTAGTATCCGTGTTTTGTAAGATATTTAAAAAATATTCGGAAATAAAAGGTTTTAAATTTGAGTCCCACATTTAGTGGTATCAGAGCAGGGATTAGATATCCCTAGGAATGAAACATTGTTTTTGATGTTTTATACAAGATTTTGTTTTGGAAAAGCAATGGCTTGGGTTTTGAAAACCGTAAATGGTTTAAGAAAATCGTTGTGCTTTGACCTCGTGGAATCTTTCCATTGATAAGGTACGTTTACTTAATGTAAACTAAAAGTTGTTTGTGAAAGATAGTTGCAGGTTAAAGGCTAAGAATATGATTGAGAAAGATATTAAGTGAAATGAACTCATGGAGAAGTATACGAATGTACTTTACCCTAAAAATGATGACCACGGTCATTCATATTGCCGAGCGAAAACTCGAGAGAAAACTATTAGTCGAACATTTCGACAAGATATTAGAGTGAGAGGCTCTCAAAGAAAAAGATATTGCCTTCCATAATAAAAGTGAATCAAAATGTTCTTATGATGTTGGGTAGTGAACAAAATAAGACTACCGTAAAACAATCAAGCGTGTATAACACACGAATATGATAAAATGAGTGAATTTAAATCATAAGAACGAAGAAAAAATTTATATGAACGTGATATGCTCGGGATGAGAACATATGAAATGAAATATTATTTCCAGTTATGCATAATAACATATCATGTAATCATTAAACAAAAATTGACATTTATACACATCCAAGTTCTAAATTAAGCTAATAACCACATTAGATTCAACTATTTAGTTGAGGACTCAGGAGACTACACTCTGTAGGCCACAAATAGATGGTGCCATAGCCAATCCACGTAGTTGTACTGTGGTACACATAGATGCACTATCACTGAGGGAACTATGTGTGGTCGTGGCCACCATGAGTAGTTTCACCTCGCATAGCCTCCTAGAACCTCTAGTGTATTTCACAACCACTTTCAATCAATAACCATCAACCTCTAACATCATTAATCACTAATCCAATTTCATGGCATTATTTAAATTCAAATATATCATACAAACAAGGATCAAACAATATTGAAAATCTCATACAAACTTGCACAACATAATACTAATATCAAGGAATTTTCTACATAAATATTTGTCACTCATTAATACCATGCCACCTTGCCCATTTCACATACACTTCTCATTTCAAGAGTTCACATCATAAACCTCATACCATATTCCATTTATCACATGCCCATCATATCATGATTATGCCTTCCTTATTTGCCTCAATACCGCAATCATTCCAATATAACATAACATAACTTATAATAAGATTAATATGATGCATGCTTACACATATGTTTTAAGCCATTTGGTCCACTTTATTTTGAGTAATTTTCTCTGCATTATTGAGCCATTTGCTCTAATTTATTTTGAGCCATTTGCTCCACATTAATTTTCACTTATCTTAATATCTCAATCATTCCAATATGCACACCATAAAAATTATAATGAGATAAGCATGATGCATGGTTATGTATATGTTCTGAGCCATCTGCTCTCTATTAGTTTGGGCCATTTGCCCCATACAAAATTGAGCCATTTGCTCCATATGCATTTGAGCCATTTTCTCATTTCATTCTTACAGGCCATTTTCTCCTCTACACTACCTCTAGGCCAATTTTCCCTCTTCGTGCCTACAAGCCATTTCCCTTCTAATGCAAAATGAGTATGATTAATAAATGTAGGGAACAATACAAATAACATACATCAATTCTCATATTGAAACAGAATTCACTCAACAATCAACAATCACATTAAAGCAATCGCATCGAAACACAATTCTCCATTCATACTTCAATTCTCATAATCTTCAATCACAACAATTAACACTAACACAACAATAACCTACAAATCTTCACGATATCATTCTTATTAATAATTTGCATTCAACATAAATGAAAAAGCACAACATAATATTTATAATCACCACACTCAATAATATCAATTAACACCCAACCAACTATTATGAAATCATTAAGTAGCATCGATTAATAACCAAATATATTTAACCATGTATTATGCAATAGATAGTTAAATAAGAGTGAGAGCGCACACATTCTCCTCAAATCTGTTCTATACTT
>CANYCX010401531.1:0-10605 GCA_948193385.1 Breynia disticha f. nivosa | reverse complement strand
TATATATATATATATATATATATGACATGTATTATAAAACATCACTAAAGTAAACAAGAATTACCAAGCCTTCTCGAAAAAGTGGTTAATGGTTATCCTTCCACACTTTATAGTTTATTACGACTTCACTCAAATTACTAGTCCTATCTTCAAGTTTTACAGTGTGACGTAATGTTTGGGAACGAATTCATTGCCGTATAGCTGAACGATTGTTATTGCAATTATGGCTTTATGCTGGTGAGTTACAACCTGCAATCCGAACTGAAGACGGATTTTTTGGGTTAGTTCACTCTTAGGAGTAGAGTATTGAGATAATTTAAAATTACTTCACTCAAAAAGTCGATGGTCACTTGCCTTGTGTTTCAAAATTTTGGAACTTTGAATTAAAAATGCTGGCTTTTACTCATTTAGGTCTGTAAATATCAGTGGTCCTAATATTTTTTCTACTTAAATATGCTTGTTAGTTAATGGGTTGTTTGAAATTATGGATTTTGAAGTGTGAAGCTTCAATATTTGAGTTGGGTTCTGTCGATTTTGGGTTTTTTTAATCTGGGTTTGAGTGGTTATGGGCGATATTTCAGTAATTAGGGTTTTTGGTTTTGTGCGATGTTGGTTCATTTATGTTTCATTTTTCATGTTAGAAAGTGTATAGGTTGTAACTGAGATTGGGATGAGGTTTTTGAATTATAATTGTGGTGAATTTTTTTTTGTTGTGATGTGGACTTGCTGGTGTTTCTTGGCTAAACTGCAAATGGTGTATGTTATTGAGAAATGTATGTTGAGACTTTTATGATACTTCAATATGCAAGCATATTAAGCCTTGATTATTGTGTTTGAAGAAATTTGGATTTTTAAGAATCGTGATGATTTGACAATGCCTGTTACTTTTGTTTCTTCTCCGATAGCAAGCTGTGTTTGACGATCTTGCATTTAAATTTGTAGGTTTTAAGGATTCTGGAGTTCAATAGTTGACTTTGGTGCAACTTGTTTCATTTATTTTGTGGGATTTGAAAGAGGTTTGAAGTGCTTGTCGATTGGCTTCTGATGGATTGTAACAAAGAAGAGGCCATCATGGCCAAAGAAATTGCTGAGACCAAGATGCTAAATAAAGATTTTTCTGCGGCTCGCAAAATTGCACTCAAGGCTCGACGATTTTTTGAAAACCTCCTCGAGGATATTTCTCAGATGTTATTGATCTGTGATGTGCATTGCGCTGCAGAACAGAAACTGTTTGGGAGTGAGATGGATTGGTATGGAATACTTAAGGTAGAGAGCACTATTGACGACATTACTATCAAGAAACAGTACACGAAATTGGCTCTCCAACTTCATCCTGACATAAATAAGTTCCCTGGTGCCGAAGCTGCCTTTAAATTGATTGGGGAAGCTCAAAGACTTCTTTTAGATCAACAAAAACGACATGAACACGACATTAAATGCAAGTCATATGCAAGCAAGCCGGCACCACATTACAGTCCTCCGCAGATTGCGGATTCCAATCCCACTGTTGGGGTGCAAAATAATTTCAATGGAAACTTCACAAATGTGCATCTCCAACACCCTGCACAATCTGCAGCTAAACCTGGATTCTCCAATGGCCGCACAACTTTTTGGACCGCTTGTCCATTTTGTAATGTGAGGTTTTGGTTTCACATAGAAGTTCTTAATAAGTATATAATGTGCAATAGTTGCCATAAGCCCTTTTATGCTTATGAAAGAAGTATGACAAGTAACTTTCTGCCGAATACATTTACTCGACCGGTATTTCCTCAGAAGAAAGATGTTCCAAATCAAACTGCTCCCGAAGCGGAACCAGGACAGAAGGGAAGTTCTAAGGTTGGGCAGTCTAACTCCGAGTTCTTTCAAAAGAAAGGTTCCAGTTCTGAATTTGGTTCAGAAAATGTAGATCGTAAAAAACGGAAGAAGCAAGAATTGGATTCTAGAGAAATCTGCACGAGCAATAGTGGCAGTGATGAGTCTGAAGCAGTCATAATAATAGAGAAAGATGCAGAGTTTAAGGCTGCAACAAATTTTCGACCATCCACAGAGCATCCAAGGAGATCTGATGGGCATAAGCAGAATGTTTCTTACAAAGAACATGTGAGTGATGAACAAGAAGAGGACCCCGAGATGCCTTGGAAAAAAACAAAGAGAAGTAAATTGTTATTTTCTGCAGAAGAAGCTGTAAATGGATTCAAGGATGATGCATCTAAAAAATATAAGTGGCCGGATGTAGATTCTAATCTGAAGCTCCAGAATGTGAAGGGGAAAGAAAAGCTGGAAGGAAATGGCTCTGAGAAATTTCCTTGGTTTGTGTCAGATACAAGGTCTGGATCGAAATTAAGTCCTTATGTATTGTATCGGTTTTCTCGCAATATCCCATCATTTAAACTGACTGGGAATAAAAAGAATTCTGTGCCGAAGGGATCTTTGGAGCCTGATCCCGCTGCTTTGCCTAGAAAAATAAAAAAACTTTCTGCTCCTAAAGTTTCAGATGCATTTACTGGGAACACTGGTCCTGGTAGTTCTTTTCATAAGGTTGCTCCTAAACGAATGACATCTGACGTTAGTGATTCTGCACGCAAGGCTGGCGCTAATGGCGATGGCAATATTGTTGAAGACTTCCCTTCTCCAGATTCATCAGGAGAGGATACAGAATGTCCTGAATCCGAGTTCTTTGATTTTGACTGTGCTATATCAAGTGACAAGTTTGTGGAAGGTCAAATCTGGGCATTGTACAGGGATGAGGATGGTTTGCCAAAGTATTATGGTAAGATTGTGAAAGTTGAAATGAACTGTGATTTCAATGTGTGGCTGAGGTGGCTCATCGCTCTTCCATTGCCGAAGAACATGATTAACTGGCAGGATAAGGACATGCCGGCTTGTTGCGGAAAATTCGTGGTTCATGAAGGTAAACCAACCATCTATACATCAGCAAATTCTTTCTCGCATCAAGTAATGCCGGCAACCACTGTCAATGGTGAATATACCATCCTTCCCAAGTACGGTGAAGTCTGGGCATTATATAAGAACTGGTCCTCAAAACTCAAGTCTGCTGACTTCAAGAATCATGAATATAGCATTGCAGAAGTCGTCGGAGCAAGTGACAGCTCGATAACTGTGTCGTTTTTAGAACGCGTCGATGGTTTTAACTCGGTTTTCAAGGCACAAACTGGCAGTACTGAGAGTTACCAGATCGCCGAACTGCTTAGATTCAGTCATCAAATTCCTGCCTTCCGACTAACAGAGGAGAGAAATGGCAGCCTGAGAGGTTTCTGGGAACTTGATTCCTTAGCCTTGCCTGCTAGTTACTATAAGAAGAATTGAAATGGCTGATGTTTGCAAGTTGAGTGAGCTCTACGGTTCACACAGCTGGAGTTTGCTATTTGCCTTTTTTAGTTCACTCTGCACTTCAGACAGACTTCAGATAGCTTTTGTGTTATAAAATAGGTACTTGCTCTTTATTTTTAATTATGTATAGATTATTGTACTTTCGTCCATGGATTTAACAATAAAAAGGATCAACCAGCATACTGAGAGTGCGAAATTTTATCTCTAGTTCCGTTGCGGCACTGGAGAGGCATACAGCCTTTAACCTGCTAGTTCTCCAAGTCTCTCTGAGACTTCTTGTCATTAGTTCGTGGGCTAATTCGGCCTATTTTTAAAATTTTGTCAAAAATATATATAGGTTACTGCATATTTTAAATTATTTAATATATATATATATATATCTTCATTTCATCTCACTCGTCTCTTAGAGATATTAAATTTTATTTATAATATAATGGAGATAAATTTTATATCTTTTTAGTTGGGCGGAAGTGAAATATCAAATATTATTTTTATAACTCGATTGATTATACAGAAAAGTTATAATTTGATTCCGACCTTGACTTGTTTTATTATCATTCTTATGTCAGTACAATAGAATATTAAAATTTTACATTAAATAAGTAGATAAATTTTGCGTTAGATATGCGCTACATATTTTTTTCATAATTAAATATATATAAGAAAATGAGATTTTAATTGTATTAAAAAAAATATGTAAATAAGATGTATTTTTATATTTTATTAATATCTAATATAGAAAAATATTACGGACGAGCTTGTCTCTAACTATTTATTGAGAAATTAGAGATAATTTAATTTTTTTTATAATTTTTATTAATTTAATTTTTTATTACAAAATATTAAATTTTGTTGAAAATGTGTATAAATTATTTTATTGTTAGAAAAAAATTGAATAGAGTTTGTTAAATAAAATATATTAAGAAAATGGGGAAAGAGAATGTTTGGAAAGCTGTTAAATCTTAACCATAAAGATCTTTTGAATCCAACGGTTGAAATATATTAGTATTTTAGCAAATTTCAACCCGAAAATTCAAACCGTGAAAAGAAGAAGAATGATATATAGAAAACCTAATTCTGAAATGAACCCAAAATTTGAAAATAATTTCCAAAAAAACCCAACAACACAAAAAGTTTAGGTTAAAGTGCAACACTATATGTTTATCTTTAACGTAATGTTTGATATCAATTTTATATTTATTTAATTTTATTTATAAATAAATTTAAATAAAATAAAATAAATTTTATGAGAAATTATAAGTAAAATTAAATAAAATTGTTAAAGATTTATATTTGAAAATAATTAACTTATATTTTGCATGTAAAATTTTGTGAATTTATAAACTCTCTCTTTTAATAAAATTTGAAAATAAACAAAAAACTAAATAGACGAATTCAATAAATTTAATTTTATTTTTTTAAAAGAATCATACCAAATATAAGAATTAAATTTACAAATAAATTTTAAGTATTAAAAAAATTATGTCAAATAATAAAATTTGAAATTAGAAAGAAACTAGAGACACTATCCGCATGATGTAGTGAGATGATGTATGTTATGATGCTATTGTTTATAAAAAAATGACAATACTCTTTATAAATATTACATATTTTTATATTTACAATAACATATTATTCACGTAATTAATGTGATAATTTGATACATTTTAATATCTTATTATAACATATTATTCATATAATTTTGATTTAATAATTATAAAATTATTATTTTTTTCAAAATAACTTGATATTAGTTAAAAATATTTATTTATCAATTAAAAAAAAATTTAAATACAGTGAATATTTCTAACTATCTGTTCAAGAAAATAAAAAAATATTTATTGATTTTAAAAAAATTATATTTTTAATTAAATAAGCTTTAAAAATAAAACAAAATTAATCATTAATATAATATTTTATATCTTGTTATATCTCTACATAACTCACTAAATTATCCTTAATTTCAGTTCTATCTGCGTAAATTACTTTTAATTAATATTTCTATTTTGAAATAATAATAAAATATTATTTAAGGATTTTGAATATAAAATTAAAAATAAATATTTAATTTAATCAAACGACAATTTATTAAGATAGACGTTTTATTGTTATGATTATGATTATATTTTTATTTATATCCTCTTTTTTAATTTATATATAAATATTTTTTTATCACATATTAAAAATATAAGATATCAAATATTATAATTTTTTTCACCGTTGATATAATACTCCACGTAAATTGATGGAACTTGTCGAGGGTCTTTTGCTTTTAGGCTCTCTCGTTCCCGCTCTTCTCCTTCTCGTGATTTACACTTCACTCTCCCATGTAATTCACTCTCTTCCCTCTCGTAAGTTTCACTGTTTACTCTCTCTCTCACCGTATTCATTTCTCTGTTTGATCGTTGCTTGTATTTTTATTTAAAAAATTTGAAACTTCGGATGAAAATGCTGACTTTTACTCATTTGGATCTGTAAATTTCAGTGCTTCTCTTTTTTGTTGTGCCTAAATATACTTGTTAGTTAATGGGTTGTTTGAAATTCTGAATTTTGAATTGTAAAGTTTCAAATTTTGAGTTGGGTTTTGTCAATTTTGGGATTTTTTGAATCTGAGTGAGGGGTTGTGGGCGTTTTTTCAGTACTTAGGGCTTTTGGTTTCTATGCGCGTGTTGGTTCATTTATGTTTTATTTTTCATGTGAGGAAGTGTATATGTTGGATTTGAGATTGGGATGATGTTTTTGGACTGTAATTGTGACGCGTGTTATTTTTTTTGTGATATGGAGTTGCTGGTGTTTCTTAGATAAGCTGTAAATGGTGTATGTTACTGAGAAATTTATGTTGGGACCCACTTTATGATACTTCATTATGCAAGCATATTATGCCTTGGTTTTCATATTTGAAGAAATTTGGATTTTGGAGAATCGTGATGATTTGATAATGCCTGTTACTTCTGTTTCCTTTCTGATGGCAAGATGTGTTTGATGATCTGTCATTTAAATTTGTAGGTTTTAAGGGTGCTCGAGTTGTGTAGCTGACTTAAGTACAACTTGTTTCATTCTTCTGTTTTGTGGGAATTGGAAGTGGTTTGAAGTTCTTGTCGATTGGTTTCCAATGGAGTGTAACAAAGAAGAGGCCATCAGGGCCAAAGAAATTGCTGAGAGCAAGATGCTGAATAAGGATTTTTCAGCAGCTCGCAATATTGCACTGAAGGCCCAACGACTTTTTGCGGACTTGGAGAATATCTCTCAGATGCTAGTCGTCTGTGATGTGCATTATGCTGCAGAGCAGAAACTGTTTGGGAGTGAGATGGATTGGTATGGAATACTTAAGGTTGAGAGCACTGTTGACGATGCTACAATCAAGAAGCAGTACAGGAAATTGGCTCTTCAACTTCATCCTGACAAAAATAAGTTCCCTGGTGCAGAAGCTGCCTTTAAATTGATTGGGGAAGCTCAAAGACTTCTTTTAGATCGACAAAAACGGTATGCACATGACATTAAACGCAAGTCGTATGGAAACAAGCCGGCACCACATTACAGGCCTCCACAGACGCATAATACGGGTTCTAATCCCACTGTTGGGGTGCAAAATAATTTCAATAGAAACTTCACAAATGTGCATTTCCAACACCCTGCACAATCTGCAGCTAAACCTGGGTTCTCCAATGGTCGCCCAACATTTTGGACCGCTTGTCCATTTTGTAATGTGAGGTTTCAGTTTCACATAGAAGTTCTTAATAAGTCTATAATATGCCAAAGTTGCAATAAGCCCTTTTCTGCTTATGAAAGAAGTATGACAGGTAACCCTCTTCCAAACACATTTACTCGGATGGTATTTCCTCAGAAGAAGGATGTTCCAAAACAAACTGCTCCTAAAACGAAACCAGGGCAGAAGGGAAGTGCTAAGGTTGGGCAGTCTAGCAAGGAGTTCTTTCAAAAGAAAGGCTCCAGTTCTGAATTTGTTTCAGAAAATGTAAATCGTGAAAAACGGAAGAAGCAAGCATCAGATTCTAGTGAAAGCAGCACCGGCGATAGCAGCAGTGATGAATCGGATGCAGACGTAATAGTAGAGAAAGATGGAGAGTTTAAGGCTGCAACAAACTTTGGATCGTCCACAGAGCGTCTAAGGAGATCTGATCGGCGTAAGCAGAATGTTTCTTACAAAGAAAATGTGAGTGATGGTGAAGAAGAGGACCCCGAGATCCCTTCAGAAAAAACAAAGAGAAGTAAATCGTCATTTTCTGCCGAAGGTCTAAATGGATTCAAGGATGATGCACCGAAAAAATATAATCAGCCAGGATTTTTCGAGGCTGCTGATAATGTGAAAATCGAAGGAATTACATCTGATGTTAGTGATTCCGCATGCAAGGCTGATGCTAATGGTGACAGCAATATTGATGAAGACTTCAGTTCTCCAGATGCATTAGGAGAGAATATAGATTGTCCTGAACCTGAGTTCTTTGATTTTGACTCTGCTAAATCAAGTGACAAGTTTGTCGAGGGTCAAATCTGGGCATTATACAGTGACGAGGAAGGTTTGCCAAAGTATTATGGTAAGATCGTCAAAGTTGATATGAACTGTGATTTCGAAGTGAGGCTGAGGTGGCTCATGCCTTTACCATTTTCAAAGAACTTGATTCAGTGGCAGGATAAGGATATGCCGGTTTGTTGCGGAAAATTCTTGGCTCCTAAGGGTAGACCACGTATCTATACATCAGCAGACTCATTCTCGCATCAAGTAATGCCGGTAAACATTGTCAATGGAAATGAATATACCATCCATCCCAAGGACGGTGAAGTCTGGGCATTATATAAGAACTGGTCCTCAAAACTCAAGTCTACTGACTTGAAGAATCATGAATATAGCATTGCAGAAGTCGTCAGAGTAAGTGACAGCTCGATAACCGTGACATTGCTAGAACCCGTCGATGGTTTTAACTCAGTTTTCAAGGCACAAGCTGGAAGTACTGAGAGTTACCAATTCGCCGAACTGCTTAGATTCAGTCATCAAATTCCTGCCTTTCGACTGACAGGGGAGAGGAATGGCAGCCTGAGAGGTTTCTGGGAACTTGATTCCTTAGCCTTACCTGTTAGATTCTATAAGAAGAATTGAAATGGCTGAGGTTCACAAGTTGAGCTCTACGGTTGACACAGCAGGAGGTTTCTGTGATATCATTGGCTCTTTTCATTTTGAATGTAGAAAAGCTGTATGATTATGCCATTTCATAACTTTTTTTTGCTTATGCCATTTTACAGTACTAGTGGTTGTGAATGTGAATGTGAATACAACTGAATTACTACGAATGTTTGTCAGAATCTCTTGTGGAAAAAAAAATTAAAAAAATAAAGTTTGGGGCATTCCGAGAATTGAACTCGGGACCTCTCGCACCCTAAGCGAGAATCATACCACTAGACCAAATGCCCTTGTATGTCATCGACCTTAAATGCCAATTATTGTTTATATATTATTAATTTATTGTTCCCATGACATTATGATTTTCCCTCCAACTCTGCACAACTCCCTCCAATTTCTTAACCCGAAATTCCAGTGAGGCAGTGATATTCCTCATGTAATTAATTCTCTTTTATTTTCTTTTCTTTCATTTTACTTTATCAGGCAATTTGATGTTCATATATATCAATACTCTTCTAGAGTTTTGTGGTTCAAATAGTAAATTACTGGTGAATCCTAAATGGGTTCTTTTAAAGAAAAGTGGAAATGACACTAACCCAACGGCGAATGAAAACCCAATTTCCTATTTTGGTCATGGAGATACTCAACGTTTTGATTCGCCCTCTCAATTACGTGGTAGTTATTTCTGTTTCATCATTTGTTATTTTCAATTTTGATTTTCTGCTCTTTTTCTATTGCATTTGTGTCCGTTATCTCATAATTTAGAGCAAAAATCTCATCTTTTTTTTTTGTTTCTACGTATTGGGTTTTATGATCTTTTTTTTATTGAATTTATGCCATTTGTGATATAATTTAGTGTAAAAATCTTATCTTTTGCTGTTTTTCTTAATAGGCTTTTAGATAAATTCGGGGATGATGTTTGGGATGCTAGTGATTGGAAGTGGCTGCAAAATACAGTGCCTTTTGATGATACATTGCCTGTTGAGGATAGTTTTGAGACTCAGGAATTGAATTTTGGTGCTGAAACTCAAGTGTTGGATAATTTGGACTGTTTTGAGGATGTTGCGACACAATTGGTGGATGATTTTGATCAGTTTGCGAATGATTGTGATGGTGAAGGGTCTGATTGAACTGAGGTTTGGGATGATGATGAATTGAGAAGTGGTGAATATGATTCAGTGAAGAGGGAGAGAAGTTCGTGTAGCCCTGTTCTCCAAAATAATGAAGAGTTGATTGCGCAAAATAATAAGATGATGAAGAAACCTCAGATTTCAGGTCGATTGTTGTACATAGTAAATTTTTCTGATGCATGTGACTGTTCTTTTGTGTTCTCGTTTATGTATAGTTGTGTTGAGAAATTTATAAACTGCTCTTGTTAATTAAGATCCGCTCCAAGGTTTACGTCACTCCATTTAGCATCTTTGTGTCCCGCTGGTGTAGCAGCTCGAAACAGTGGTTCGAAGTTTATGAAGAGCAATGAGTCAAATACAAAACGATTTGTGGAAATTGAAAAGGGATGTGATGCTATGATATCTCATGAGGAGGCAAAAGATTCAAGCAGTGGAAACACTGAAAATAGATGTTCTTCTGCAGTGAGGGAACTTTTGACTGAGAATTTTTCTGCTCACTCAAAGGCCTAATGATATCACAGGAGGAAGAGAAGAGGTACCACAGGTTTCCCATTTTGATGATGGTTTTGCTGGTCTGAGCTATGTTGATTCCCAAGAACCAGGTGATTGACCGAGGGAAGAGGAGCAGGGTGGAAGCAAATTGTACCTCAAATGTCAAATGGCCGCAGAGTCTGGCTAAGAAATTTGTTGATAAATCCATCAATGGGAAACCTGGTATTTTTGACTGGGATGATGAGCGCAAGGATGAGGGAGGTGGAGACATTTTACATAGAAGGAAGGAGGAGTTCTTTGGTCACAGAAACCTTGCCGCCAGTGTCCACTCTTGCTGGTAAGTTTGTTGGTTTGGGGTTTAGACTACTTTCCCCCAGTTGTTTTCCACTTGTTGATTCATCGGGGTATACGTCTTGCAGGGCCGTAAAGTTCTGATTACTCCCATTGTGAAGCTGGGTAAAGAAATAATTTTCAGTCTGGTGAAAGCAGTCCATGGTC
>CANYCX010401473.1:0-11757 GCA_948193385.1 Breynia disticha f. nivosa | reverse complement strand
CATTCATTTAGCATCCATATGTGAATTATGTGAATTTCATGTGTAATTGAGAGTTGGATGCGAATTGGAATGTTTGTGATATGATGATTGGCATGTTATTGCAAGTGGCATGTCGTTCATGCTTATTGCTGAATTGTATGTACGCATTGCGATATTGGATGTTATGTGAAATAAGGAAATGTTACTAGTATGATTTTCGTAGAATTAACAAAATGTGTATGGAATAACATGGGCGAGATTTCACTATGAAATTGTGGTTGGATTGTGAGGTGTGTTATAGTGGTTAATTAGGGTTGCTAACTACTAGTTACTGTGAATGTTGGAATTTGTATGAAAAGAGTTGATGTGCAAAATGCTTAATGTTGATATGTATTGGAAAGGGTTGGAGTAAGGGCAATTTGGATTGTATGAATGGCATGAAATGTAATGTGAAAATGGACTGACTTGTATGACTCGTAAGAGACGTTGATATGTTTTGATTTATGAACGTGATATTGGAGTAAGGGTAGTAACAAACTGGTAATATGATTGTTGAGTGATTGGATGGATGTCGTGTGAATTGATTGTTAAATGACTTAAGGAAAAGCTAATGGAATGGTAAAAAGGTCGAATGTTAAGTATAAAAAAGATGGTTATGGTTGGATTGGCATGAGCATGTGTTTGGATGATTGTTGGATTGATGTGTATTGTGTTAAGTTGCTGAATTTGGATGGAAGTAAAGCAGAACTATTTTTAGAACGGATTTCAGATCGGTTTGTTCAAAACGCTCCCTAAAACGTTCCACTTCCAGAAAATTTTCTCAAAGGGAGAAACGAGTTTGGAAATGGTTTATGCCGTTTCAATTATAGAAACTTTTAGAGAGGGAGAACAGGCTGGAGAACGGTTTGTACAAACCGTTTCCCAGACCGTTTCCATACACTGAATAGTGTTGTATAGAGGTCTTAGGGAAAGAATAATGAAATGTATTGATGGTTTATGAGGCTTTGAAGTTAGGAATTATTTAAAAGGATGCTTCCTCACTATGGATAGCACATTAATGCTTATTTGAAGTAGATATGGAATTAGGATGAATTCCTTCCTTCTTAACAGTTATAATACCTAACACACCTTACCAACGAGCACTTATGCATTAACTACTTTGGTAAGTGTGGGTAGGTGTACTTACTGGGTATATTTTATACTCATGTGCATGTGTGTTTGTGTAATGTGTGCAAAGTGATCTTACTTAGCGACAGGATTACGTTTACAGCAAGGCTAAGCGGTGCGATACTGGAAGAAGGCCGAGCTCATAGTTTTGGGATTTTTTTAATGTTCTATGTCTATACAAATTCTAGTATATATGTGATTTACAAACATTGCATGTAAATCGTTTTTCCATTGCTTCTGCATTTCATTTCTTGTTTTGTGTACGACCAACACTGATCCTTGTTTAATGGTTTGAAAACTATATTTCTCGTTTCTTCACTCTTGTATAATTATCTTTTTTAAAAATAAAAAATGGTTGCCAAAAGCATTATTTATTCGAAAATGAGTTTTGCGAATTTGGTGTCACAGTAAATGAGAGAGCGATTTATGAATGACTCAGCGTTAGGATCGTTCATGACGTGGGTCGCTAATAAATGAGTCAAGTTTAAAAAAAATTTTAAGTTCAATTAAATGAACAAACTGAGCTGAAATACTCAAGTACTTGACTCATATCTTCGTGAAGATACTCGTTTAAGATGCTTGCTTTAGGCTCGTGAACAAGCTTATAAATTGTACAATTTAATATGTACAATTTTATAAAATTAAGTGTACAAAGTGTACAAAAAAAATTTTATGACTATAAAAATATGAGAAAATTACTTATTTTTAAATATTTTTTTCATTTTCCCACCTATTGAATATTTTTATCAATAGCACACCTGTTGAATTTGTTTTACACATTTACTGCTTTCTCATAAAGTTACGTATTTTCAATTAAATACAAACAAATAGTTTTTTTTTTCCATTATTCTACAATTCCCGTATTTCTACTCACTTTTTCTTTCATTTTTATGTTTCTTTCTGCTACATATAATCATCTTTGATGGGATACAATAGCATAATTCATCCTCACGTCATCTCTACCCTCATTTTCATTACAGATCTTATTCACCTTTACTAGAAAATCTTATTATGAATCTTTTCTCGTTCGATACTCGTCTCTTGTATGTTCTAGAACATTTTAGTACTTTCGTTATATCACAGCGTTTCAATTTGCTGTTTTTATGAACTCGTCTTATTGAATTCTTTTCAGTTTGATAATTCTAATTATGTTGCTTCATAGGTGTTCAAGTTTCACTTAATTATCATGTTGGATGTGAAACCCAATTTTTAGAATCCATACTTTGAATAATTAAATACATTTCGCAAAACTAAATAATAATAACAATAAAATCGAGGAGAGAGAAAAATAAAACATTCTTATAAAACATAAATCCGGCCCATTTTCATAATTCTTATCAAAATTTTAATAGCGGAAACGAAAATATGTTTGAACATAATTTAAAACTCAAAATAGATATATACATATACAAAACTGTACAAACATGTACAAAATTCCAAAAGTAACATTCTCAAAATACGGAGCTCGACCTCTGACAAAATCGCTCGTAAACTAGATCACCGCAGCTCCTGTCCAGAAGCAGCTATCTATGCCCTGCGCATCATTTAAACAATACAGACAAAAGAGTGAGTATTTCTCAATACTCAGTAAGTTCTTAACACTATTTAATATATATTAAGCTTAAATACACTCCCGATCAATTATATACTCGTTCCTCTCGCATTTTCTCATTTAAAACGAAGCGCAGAAAAAATCAGAAACTTAGCACGGGGCGTGTTGATCCAGCACGAGGTCGTGCTGAGCCAAACTTGGGGTGTGCTTGGCTTCTGATCTTCCGAAGAGCACGGGTCGTGCCTCTTTGAGCACAAGGTCGTGCCGACAATCTGTATTGCACATTTTTCAACTGTTTTCCATCAATTTTTAGTGTAAACAAGTTTATATAGGTTCCAAACATGCCTAACCAATTTCTTTAATCAATTTATACATGTTTACACTTAATAACTTACATAAATCACTTATATACTTCAATTTTCAAGATATGTGGCAAACTTGTATTCTTAAACATAACTTTCAAAACATCACACATCTCTCTTCCCTAAATTTATACATTACCCAATAGCACATATTTATCCATACCTTGAAACATAAATAGTATTTCACACACCATATAAAACTAGATCATAATCATGCAAGAATCAAAGCATAATCCATCCAAAGATCAAATAACAAGAACATCTAATCAATTCTTCAAACATTCATTTACCAATAAGCAAGAAACAAATATGCCATAAATGAATTCCATCTCGTATGCATATGAATGCTAATGTAAACACATGCGTATGCCACGAGGTCTTACTTTCTCTTTTCTTTTCATTTTTCCCTCGGTCCTAGACCAGCATCGTACCCAGTACGGCATCGAGCCTAGCTCGGAATATCCTCTCAGTGTCACACATAATGAATGTAACACAAATGAATGAACAATACATTAATACTTCATTTCATAATTAAATAAGTATGCTCACAAAAGCAATTCACATGCTTTAATACATATATCATACAATACATGTTCATCATCAACCAAACATCAACCTTAAGTCAATGAAATCAAAGAAGCATACTTAACACATCATCAAGGTATAATACCATGATTTAATAACCAATTCATGCTCATAACATCCAAACCACATTTAAATCAACAAATGTCAATTAATTGTTCTTAAGAACAAACATTTATAAGCATGAATATCAATATATAATCAACCATGGAAATCATTGTTCATAATCATCTAATATGTTCCTAAGAACACATTTCCATTCAAATCACACATTTATAACTCAAACTTAATTGCATTTATCAAATTATCATAATTAATAAGCATAAGAACACTTACCTCGGCTAACACACACAAACGCACACTAACGGCATCGACTAAACTCAATCCATTCATTGTAAAGATCCCCCTGTACGAATTAATCGCACAAACATTGTTAATTAACCTCTCTAACATTGATTCTTACTTAAAAATCATCAATTTCAGTTTAACATCTATCAACAAACCCTAAATCCTCATCAATCTAAAACTTCATGAGAGTTAGCAAAACTATCAAATTTCACTCACCTTGTTGCTCTTAATGATGAATTTGCAAGAAATTGAGTGTTTCACACCTTCTATTAACACTTTCTGATGATTTTAGGGTGTTGGGTCGAAGTAGGAAGAGTTTTGGTTCTGTTTGAAATTGCCCCGAATGAAACAATGTTCTAATATATATAGAACCTCCCCAACACGGCCTGGAGTATGGCCCGTGCCCTAGGTCGTGTTGACCTATTTACCTCATTTTCCAAATTATTTTAATTGCAGAAATTCCTGGGTTTGACACATGAGCACGAGGTCGTGCTTATAGTGGCACGTGGTCGTGCTGCAAGTCTGTTTTATGCATTTCCTTAAATTTTTGTCCGATTCAATTCCGTTTTAATCCATTTCTGGTATATTTTTATTCTAACAAATTTCAGGATGTTACACTTCTCCCCCACTTAGAAAATTTCTTCCTCAAAATTTCAAACGGATCAAATCACAAGTAAAACCAAATATGGTTTACTTATAAGCTTAACCTTTGTACTTAAAGCCATTTAAAGTCTGCTATACACAACTCAAAACAACATATAACTGACCCGACATTCAGAAACTGACCCGTAGTCTATCTTTCGACCTTCCGAACTTGTCTCACCCTTGATCAAAACTTATGCCTTCAAAATCAAAATCAACATAAGTTAAACTTTTTAGCTTAACTTATAACTTAACATATTGCATCATTAAAACCTCTAAACCATTTCATTTAACATCAACTCTGAAATCAAAATATACCTCAACTCTCTGACTTGTAGGCTGGAAACATGTATGGATACTAACGTCGCATATCTATTTTAACCTCCTAGGTAGCTTCTTTTGGTAAATAAAAAATCCATTTCACCAAAACCATCGGAATCTCACGGTTCCTCAATCGTCTCATTTGCCTTTCCAGAATCTCAATATTCCCCTCCTTATAAGTCAGCTCCTCAGGTATCTCTAACTCTGGAGCACTCAACACGTGGCTAAGATCCAATCGGTACCGTCTCAACATCTAAACATGAAACACATCATGTAATCGAGATAACTCCTCTGGTAACCTCAATCTATACGCCAACGGTCCCACTCTCTCAATAATCTTGTACGGTCCGATATACCTAGGACTCAGCTTCCCACGTCTCCCAAACCGACTAACACCTCTCCAAGGTGAAACTTCCAAGAAAACCCAATCTCCAACCGTATGCTCTATCTCCTGATGATGTCGATCATAATAACTCTTCTGACGATCCTGAGCTGTTTGCATACTTTTCTTCACAACATTTACTTTCTTTAGAGTTTCCTGAACCAACACTGCCATCCCGTATAACCAAAGGTAAATACTCGTTCCATTTACCTCCAAACTCTAGTACATAAGCTCGCAACATATCCTCGACTATTCGAATCGTCCTCTCAGACTGACCATCTGTTTGTGGATGGAAAGCTGTACTAAACCTCAAACGTGTATCCATTGCATTCTGTAAACTCTGCCAGAATCGCGATGTAAACCTAGGATCCCTGTCAGATACAATCGAAGTAAGAACACTATGTAACCAGACAATCTCAGCAACATACAAACCAACAAGCTTATCCAACGTATCATCCTATCAAATAGCTAATAAATGAGCTGATTTTGTTAGTCGATCGACTATCACCCAAATAGCATCATGACATCAAAACGTCCCTGGTAAGCCTATCACGAAATCCATAGTAATTTTCTTCCATTTTCATTCCAGAATCTCTAACGATCTCAACTTTTCGGCTGGAGCTTGACTTTTTGCCTTGATTTGCTGACAAGGTAGACATCTCATAACAAACTTTGCTATCTCCTTCTTCATATGTACCTACCAGTACAACTCTCGCATATTTCTATACATTTTCGTACTACCTGGGTGAATCGATAACGGTGAATAATGTGCCTCTACCATCAAATCATTCTTCAACTCTGCAATGTTAGGTACACACAACCTCTCTCGATAATACAATACACCATTATCATTAAGTCGGTGTAAAGTAGATGCCTTTCCTCACTCTGCCTTCTTCTTTATCTGCATCAGATAATCATCTTCCTTCTGACGTTCAACGATCAACTCTGGCATTTGAGGTCTAACACTGATGTTTGCTAACATTTGATTCTTGATCATATCCAAATGCACTCGCATCTCTCACAAAGCAAAAAATGACTCTGCTCTATAAGTGACTGAATCATCATCCTCTTTTCCCTTTCTACTCAGAGCATGCAACTACATTCGCCTTTCCAGAATGATACTCAATAGTGCAGTCGTAATCCTTCAACAACTCTATCCAACGATGCTGCCTAAGGTTTAACTCCCGCTGTATCGTAATATACTTGAGACTCTTATGATCTATGAAAATCTGAAAAGTCTCTCCGTATAAATAATGTCGCCAAACCTTCAAAGCATGTACAATCGCAGCTAACTCCAAATCATGCGTCGGATAGTTAACCTCGTGTGGTCTCAATAGACGCGAGGTATAAGCAATAAATCTGCCATGCTGCATCAATACTCCACCTAACCCAGCTCCAGAAGCATCCATATAAACAACAAAGCCACCTCCCTGACTAGGTAACATAAGCACTAGAGCTTGAACTAATCTCTTCTTCAACTCTCGAAAACTCTCCTCACACTTATCATTCCATATAAACGGAGGATTCTTCCTGAACAATGAAGTCATATGTCTAGCTATCCTCAAAAAATCCTCGATAAATCTCTGATAGTAACCAGCTAAACCCAGAAAACTCCGTACCTCATATACATTCTTAGGAGCTTCCCACTCCTGAACTGCTTTTATCTTGCTAGGATCCGGTTTCACTCCCTCAGCCGAAATCACATGCCTAGAAAGACAACCTTAGACATCCAGAACTCACATTTGCTGAATTTGGCATACAACTCCTTTTCTTTCAGCAAATCCAGCACGATATGCAAATGTCTCTGATGATCCTCTCTATCTCTTGAATATACCATCACATCATTAATAAACACAACTACGAACTGTTCTAAATAAGGTTGAAATACCTTTTTCATCAAAGCCATAAACACAGCTGGTGCATTCCGTTTTAATCCATTCCAAGTATATTTTTATCCTAACAAATTTCAGGATGTTACATTGGAGTTTTGAAATTAAAACGAGGAATGTGAGTTTTATTTACAATTGAATTCCACAGCGAGAATTAAGGTTTATGAGTTAGGAAGAAGTCAAAGCAAGAGTTGTCGGCACAACTTAAGTATCTAAAGGCTGAACTGGCACTCTTTTGTGTTGCTTAGGCCATCGGCGATATCACAGGTGTTAGTGATTTAACAGAGCCAAAAGGTGGCTTTGGATGAGGTTTT
This sequence comes from Breynia disticha f. nivosa, assembly GCA_948193385.1. Taxonomy (NCBI): domain Eukaryota; kingdom Viridiplantae; phylum Streptophyta; class Magnoliopsida; order Malpighiales; family Phyllanthaceae; genus Breynia; species Breynia disticha. Next base: position 4,219 of record CANYCX010401473.1, on the reverse strand, counting down.
TAAGAACAAGAAGTTGTTACCTCTATGTATGTATGTATGTATGTATGTATGTATGTATAAAAATTTTATCTGTATATTTATATACTTGACTTAGATTAGGTTTTATCAATGTTTTTTTTTGTAATTCGACGATTGTTAATGTATTTTATGCTGTTTTGTTTATTTTTTTCATGATGAATGTATTTTTCTTTAGGTTTTACTTTCTCCCTTTTTGTTAAGATACTCCTAATTATGGAATGTTGATTTTATATTTATTTAGAAAAATTAAATGTCTGTAATTTACGTAATATAAACTTTTAATTAACTTTTACTACTTCAAACTACGAAAAGTTCCTTTAATGTTTTGACTTAAAGTAATGTGTCTCTATTTTACCTTTTTTAAAATTATAATCAACTTATAATATGTTTAACTTTCTATTTATTTAGTTTAATGTTTGTGTTCATTACCTAGTTTTAAATTATTGATTAAATAAACATTACTTTATTTTAATTGTCTTATTTTCAAATTGTTTCTTAAATAAACATTACTTGTCATATTTTTTTAATTTGTTTTATCTTGGTGGATGTATTTTTCTTTAAGGTTTTACGTTCTGTGTTTTCGTTAAACTACTTCCAATTGAGGAATTTTGATTTTATATTTGTTTACAAAATAAACAAATGTGCATAATCTACTTAAAATAAACTTTGAATTCAACTTTGGTTTAATCTTTGTTTTATTGTCTTCGTTTCATATTTTTGCTTAAATAAACATTAATTGTTATATGTGTTAGTTTTACCTACTTTTAAATTTGCTTAACTCATGATCATGCTTTTTTTTCTTTGGTTTTACATTCTACTTTTCATTAAAATACTCCTAACTGTGGAATGATGATTTCATGTTTATTTACAAAACAAATAAGTATTCATAATCAACTTAATGTAAAATTTTAATGTTTATTCACTTAAACTATTATGTATCTAATTGATCCCTTTTAAACTTAGAGCCTACTTTTAATAACTTTAATATTTTATAATTTGGTTTAATAATTGTTTTCACTGTTTTTGTTTTCAAATTCTTGCTTTAATTTATATCCAAAAAAAATTTTGCTTTAATAAATATTAATTATTATATATGCTAGTTTTAACTATTTTTAAAATTTACTTTCTTCATGATGAATGACATTTTTTCTTAGGTTTGACATTCTTCGGTTTCATTAAAATACGATTGTGGAATGTTGATTTTATGTTTTAATTATAAAAAATCAGATGCGTAATTTACTTAACATAAACTTTTAATTAATTTTTTCTACCTAACTAATTTCAAACTATGAAAAGTTACTTTAATGTTTATTCACTTAAAGTAATATGTTTAATTTACCTATTTAAAAATATAATGTACTTTTAATGAGTTTAACTTTTAATTAATTTGGTTTATTCATTATTGTTTCTTTTCATTGCTTTGTCTACAAATCGCTAATTAATAAACATTACTTTGTTTTTATTGTCTTGTTTTCAAATTGTTTCTTAAATAAACATTAAATTGTTTTCTTTGTATTGTTGTTAATTTGTTGTTTATATAAATATTACTTCTTAATTGTTTTTTATTTTGTGTTTTTTTATGATGAATGCATTTGCACTTAGATTTTATGTTTTGCGTTTTTGTTGAAATATTCTCAATCATGAAATGTTGTTTCATGTTTATGTATAAAAAATGTCCTGAATCTACACAATGCAAACTTTAAATTAAGTTTTACTCCCTAGCTAATTTTTAACTTATGTAAAGTTGCTTCAAAGTTTATTAACTTGAAGTAATTTGTTTCATATTAACATGTTTTAAAGTTATAATCAATTGGTTTAATCTTTGTGTTTATTAAATTATTTTTCATGAATTTATGTAACATGCTTGACTTGCGGTGTTGTTTGACTAGCAACAACTCTCTTGCTCCACGTGGTGAATTTCCAAACATGACTCATGACCCTATCTTAACAATGAAAGAAAGGCAACACCAACCTGGGTAATAATTTTTTGATGTATTAATTATGTAACTAAGATGTGCTGATGTAAATATATTTTATAAGCTTGTATTTTTGTAGGAACTTTTGCCTAAGCTAGTCATAATGTAATTTGTCTTAAAAATATATATAATGTGAAGTCATGAACAATGTGTTAATTTATTTTAAGTGAGTACATATAATGACAACCACATATTTGAAAAATAAATTTTAATATTAAATATGTTAATTTCTTTTAAGTGAATTAATTTGAAAGTTGATTTTTGTGTTATTGCTAGTTATAGTGTTTAAATCATAATATGTTAGTGTAAAATTACATAGTTTTATACAAAAGAACACATCTTTGAAACTTATTTATCTCACATTCTAATTTTAATTTTTTAATCACATGATGCCATCAGATAGTAATCAGCTACCAAACCGTAATTTTTTCAATCACCATCAAATTGCATCTATCTTTTGACTCTCATGACCACTGCCTCCTAGACCTCCACTTGCCGCTTACCACTATCACTCTCGTTGTTCGACCGCTCTCTCACTGTTAAACAAAATTATATTTAATTTTTGTTTACTCAAGTTCAGAAAATTTTATAAATAGGCTTGTTAGCTCGCGAGCTTTAAATGAGTCAACCTTGAACAAAATTTAAACTCAACAAAAAATCTCTACTCGAATTCGTACTCGTAAAATTTTAAACAAGCCAAACTTGAACTATCTAAAACTCTGCTCAACTTGGTCCGTTTAAATCCCTAAAGTTCTCTCCAAAATATAATCCAAGAAGCCTATAACATTATTAATTTTTTTGGCTATTGGAGAACTTAAATGTATTCAGAACAAGGTTAGAGAGGTGAGCTTATTAAAGGGTATTCAAATTGCAACCTTTGCATTGACCTTTCCCTTCTCCATTCTGCCGATGACACTCATTTTCATCCAGTTGATATCTACATGGGTAAGAACTTGAAACGAGTGTTGAGATGTTTTGAAATTATTTTTGGTTTAAAGACTAACTTTAAGAAGTAGTTTAAGAGAGACTAATAGTATGACTCTTCTTAAAAAAATCTAATGAGTTAATAAACTATTATTCTTAAATATCAAAAAAATAAGTTTAGATTTTTTTTCAATAAAAATAATTTTTATTTTACATAATTTGTACAATTTTAATAAAATAGATAGAACCATTAATACAATTCTTATGTTAAAATTAAAATTCATAGTAGTTTATGATTGATTTAAATGTGGATGAACACCTTCTTTCAAATGTTTGTATGATTCTCAATTGTACGGTAAAAAGGTTACACCTTGTCCTTTGATAAAAAAACATAAAATACTCATACTGAGAACTTACTGAGTATAGCAGGAGTGAGGTCGAGTTCCCAAAGACCAGTAGACTAACTATTTGAAAGTTGAAACTAATAAACTAAAGTAACAAAATGTTGTTTTATGAGAAATTTTTTTTAAAGCATAATGAAATTACTAAAATTAAAGAAAATAGAATTAAAAGTAATGATAGCAATTAAATAAGATTAAAAATTCAATAATAAAATATCATTGTCAATATATTCTTTGGTTAATTCAATTCTTTAATTATTAACACCAAAGATAGAATTTATTGCAATTGAATAAAAAAGATTATAAACACTGGCAAGCGCTCAAGTATCCAATTTTTACTTAATTATTCGATATTCTCAAGAAACCTCGATCAAAATATTTCTCTAGCCTAAGAACAATTCTCAGGACACCTCGATAGAATTTAATTCTTGACTGTAGTAAGAATGATAGAAACTCAATCCTTCACTAAAAAATTCAAGACACCTATATTTATTTAAGTCACATTATACAATTTCATTAACAATGAGATCATACGTCATTGACATCATTATTAAACTGGTACAAAACTACAAAAATCAGAGACACCCGCAATTATCAACTAGTAACCTATTATCATTGTAACGCCCTAAAAAATGATTGTTTAATATGGAATAAGGTAGGATTATGTTAGGATAAAGTGTATGAAAGCAGACAGGCGTGTTCAGAGTGGAAAGAGGTTAGAAATTGTTGTGTGTTGCAGTCTGTTGTGGAATAATGTACGTTATTCCATTGAATAACGTACGTTATTCATGTTGACAGCCCAGAAAAGTTTATTTTGTTAACGTACGTTAATTTGGCCAGTAAACATACGTTATCGGGACTCTGGACATGTCATTAAATGTCTGAAACAGACTTTAAACG
>CANYCX010401405.1:0-21403 GCA_948193385.1 Breynia disticha f. nivosa | reverse complement strand
TGCTATGGGGTGATTTTGGTTATGCTAATTGAACATGGTTTGGTTGAGATTGTTTGGTGAATCAACATTGTTATTGTTAAGTATAGCATGATTGGATCATGAATGCATAATTTGGTTGCATAGATTATGCATAGGACATTCATGCATCTGGGCTCATGAGGAGAATATTTAACAAAGTGAATAGGCTCTTGAGAGAAGAAATTGAAAATGAGGGAGAGGTTATGGCTATTGGGGGCATAATTTAATAGATAACACTTAATATGTGCTATACCGGGGCACAGTGGAAGGCTCAGTACTTTTCAAAGTATTCGAGCGTGCCTGGCCAAGTAAGGGCGTTATAGTTAACGGATAGTACTTGATATGTGCTATACCGAGGCACCGTGGAAGTCTCAGTTCACTTGTTGGTGTTTGAGCGTATATCAACAACCTACTTGAAGAGAATGCTAAAGCATGTTAAAAAGGATATATCACATGTCACAGGCTAGACCTAGACCTCTGAGGGTATATCAACAACCTACTAGGGGCCACATGTCGCAGGGTAGACCGGACCTCTGAGGGCACAGGACAGGGGTTGGGGTCCTGAACCTTTACATAAAACTGGATATCTAGTTATATAACGACATACTCCCGGCCGACGAGGCCCGTTTGCAAATGTCAAATGTAAGGCCAAATAATGACATAAAGTTAACTCTAAATGAAATTCTGTGTATGATCATGTTGAGGAATGCATTAGATCGTATGCATTCACATTTATCATATTGAATATGATATATTCTTGATGAACTTATGCTATGAACATACGTATGTGATTGCTAGCAAATTGTGTTTTGTGTGATTTATGAATGCTCCCCAAACTGTTTGGTACTACTAACTTGAAGAGAATAGCAAACGGGTTGGAGAATGCCTACCCAGCCAGTTTCCCAGACCGTTCTCTCGCTGCGGTTGTCCTAATAACTCGATTGATTAAGGGACCAACGTGTGTAATTGTTTGAGTATTTAAATGGTAACTATATTGCATAGTTTTCGTGTTTTTTTAAATTGTATAAATGCCATGGGAAGTTGTCCATTTTGGTAGTGTTGCTTATTGAGTGTAAAAACTCATTTGCGTTTTATGCCTACCATATTCAATATTGGCAGAAATTGAAGAGGATGCTTATGTTCTTGCCTACTGATGCCAAGGAACCGGTGAACCAACATAGCCGTGCAGTGAAGATAAATTTGATTAATTTGTATTTAAAATGAGGTCTATTTTGAACCCTCTTTTTGTATGCCCTATTCATGGTAAACATTATTCTTTTTGAAGCATTTTATATTTCAAAAGTCCAATATGTAGATTTCATTTAATTAATGAAAGATGCATTTCTTAAAATGAACGTCCATATATATATAAGGTTTTCTTTAAAAATAATTTATTTAAAATTGTATTTTGGAAAACTTATAATATCCAAGTTTGGGTACCACTTGAGGGAAATAATTTATAAAATACAGAACAAGTGGTATTCGAATTTGGGTGTTACATACATTCCATTAGTCAGTGGCCTCAGAGTGTTGACCTTGTCTGGCTTGAGACCATTTCTATGACATGTAGGTCGGGTGCTGTTGTGGATGCCTATGCTCGTGCATCCTTTGGAATAGAGTGAGTTGTAGTTTTGCTCTGCTGCAGAGGCGAATCAGGTCTTCTGCACAAGGAAAATAATATATTCCTTCACTTTATGTGGACTATTGAATTTTCTATTTTTACACTTTTTATAAGGACACTGTATTAATGAATTAATTTGGTCAAACATATTGATCGACATGCAAAGCTGCATGAATTGTTCAACTCCAGCAAGATACTTGTTTTAAAAACTCATCTATTGTATGCACATACATCCACTCACACATATTTTTTTCATACCAAGCTAATTGAATTTCTGTGAGTATAAATGTCTACAATTTACAATTAGTTATATATACGAATCTATCGTTATATAATGAACTATCTAAAATTTTATTACTACAAATATATACAGTAACGCCCTCAAATCTACACTAATTTAAATAAATTAATAATTAAGAGAATAACAAATCAGGTCAGACGAGGTTCAGATATGAAAGGATGGGGAAAATGCATCGAAAAAGACCAAACGATCTGGGAAACGGTTTGGCCAAACCGTTTTCCAAATGGTTTGGGTTCCAGAGTATTTTAGGCAGAATGTCCAAACAGTTTAGGAAACGATTTGGCCAAATCATTTCCCAAACCGTTTCGATCAGGAAAGGTGTTCAAATTAGGGCATAAATGAGATTTAAGGGGATTCCAAAACACAAATACATACCTCAACCCCCAAATAACATTCCCACACCCTCAAAACCACCCACAAACACCACCAACCATATTCCCCTTAACAAAAACTCTAAGTAATCCAAAAACCCACACAAAAGAGAAAATCTCCGAATGGAAATAGACCCTAAAAAGGTAAAACTCTGAACTTGAATTGTGGTTTGGTAGATAGGGTAGATTTAAATATGAAAGGATGTGTCGTAGTGTGTGTGCATGGTGTTTTAAGCAAGAAGGTAGGAAGAAGAGTTAACAAGAGAAATGGGTTGGTGTTGTCGGCTTATTGTGGAAAGGGATATGAAATAGATTGTGGGAATTTGTTAATTTAAGTGAGAGTATGATTGGGAATGATGGAAAAAATGAAAAATGGGCCTAAGGGTGTGAATCTTATAGGAAGAAAAGCTAGGGTTTAAAGAAGAGAGAGAGAGAGAGAGTAAGAGTGATATAAGAAAATGAATCTAAAAGTTTATGTGAATGCTTATGATTAGGTTGTGGAATAGGAATTAGTGTTGGCATGGAGTCAGAGCGACTGCCAGAAGAGCATGGCTAGCTCAGACATGCGAGGTGAGTGTGTATTCGCCACTATCGTACTATTGGGTCATTGCACGGTTAAATATGTTTGGTTTCAATTGTGTGTGAAGTTATGATGTTCTAGGAATTTTTAGGGTTCGAATGAGGTCATGGCTTGAGGTTAACATGAACTTTGAATGATTATGGTACATGTGATTGTGAGTGTGTATGCATCACTTACTTTTTTTTTATGGTACATGTGATTGTGAGTGTGTATGCATCTCTTACTTGTTTTGGTTATGGTACATGTGATTGTGAGTGTGTATGTATTACTTACTTGTTTTGGAGTGACATTGGTTGGTTAAGTATATGTGGATTAATCGTATGGATTATGTTTGTGCATGATTGTGTGGTGTGTTTGAATTCACTATGTGCTTGGATGGAATGTGAATAAGTGTGTTTGCCATTGAGTATTGAATTATTGTATTGAGTTTGGAAATGTCGTTGTGTGTGGGGAAAATGAAAAAAAAAGAACAAAGGCAAAGATGAATGAAAGATCAATGAGCTATGGGGTAATAAGGAACCCCGATGCAAAAAGAAAGAGAATGGCACGAGTTGTTGCCAAGTGCGTTCATATAAGAAAACTAGGGGGTTGTGTAACCATAATGGAAAAGACGATAAATAACAAACTTGTGTGTTGGTGTTTGTGAAAATTTTATGTTGTGTGGTTTGGATGCATTCATGATCATATCATCATTATTCATTATGCATTTAGAGCCCGTAAAAGGATGCAAGGGACGTGCGTAGAGCCCGTAAAAGGATGCAGGAGAGGTCATTTAGAGCCCGCAAAAGGATGCGGGGAGGTTATTAAAGCCCATAAAAGGATGCAGGGTAGGATTGTGGCACTGAGTATGCAAAATGAAAAGAAAGGGGTTCAATACCCAAAAATGTGAAATGAATTGCATAATGTGTATGTGTACGCGTCACGAGCATTCATAAGATTTGTTATGTGGTTTGTTTACTTGAGCATTTTGTGTATATATGTTGTGATGTAGAAAATGATAAATGGATGTTTCTGTGTGTGAATACATGTTAAATGCAGTTGATAATATTTTCTATTGAAATGAGGTTGACTTTGCTTGTTGTGGGATTTATGTGTTGTGGTTGTGTGAACTTGTGTTGGAAATGTGATGGATGAATGTGTTGATTTAGTACTTATGTGTTTCTAGTGTATAAACGAAATGTGTCAGAGACTTGTAAATAATAGCGTGCAAATAAGGGTTTATTTTTTATGTTGTGGATTGACTTGAGGGCTAAATTTAGGCATGATATAAATGGTTGTGGTGATTTTGACTGAAAGGAATGAATGAGAAGTGGGAGTCAAATGCGTAATTGAATGGTGTGGTTGTTTGAACTAAAGAGAGGCCATTTACTATTAGATTTAGACAGGAACAGACAAAGAAACGGCTAGGGTAAACCGTTCCCAGCCAATTTCACAACCTCAACCTGGAAACAGAGTTTTAGAAGCTTTTATAGATTTGAAACGACCTGGAAAACGATTTGTCAAAACTGTTTGTCAGACCGTTTCAAAGGCAAAAAATTGTGTTCAGACCAAACGGTTTGGAGAACGGCCTTACCAGGCCTTTTCCCAAAATAGTTCCAAAATCCAGAAATAGCTTAAGATGAGTAAAATTAGGGTAGGTCACATGACTTGATGAACAATTAGTATAACATAAAAGTAATCTAAGATGCGCTCGAAAATTTGCATGCAGAAATATATGATAGGACGTAAACCTCATGAGTGGGAATTACCAAAATAGCTGAGTGTATAAATGAATGAGGAGATGGATTCCATGTCCAATGATGAGAACTGTGTAATTTAGGACTTTGATCTATTGGGTGTATGTATGTGTGAAATGACATATGTTTTAGAAGAAGAGGGAGTGGACGTGCTGAGTGAAGCGACATAAATGAAAAATGAAAAAAAAGGGGAACCATAGAACAATAAAATGATATGAAATTGTAAAAGGGAATGCATGAATGAATAGCTTGGTGCTTGAGCTACGAATAATTTATATAGCCATGAATGATTAATGGGTAAACTGACTTAATAACTAAAAGGTTCAATTTGTAAAGGAATTGAATGTGAGATTGGATATGTTTACGATTGAAAATAGGATGACTATGTATTATGGTACAAATGGATGAATTCGTGTTTTGTATGACTACATGAAGATATGTCATTGTATAGATTGTTGATTAATGTGTTATAAAGATGATAGGAAGGCTTAGACAACATGTTATACAGCGTTGACAATCATTTGTAATTGGGAGGTAAACCAAATGACAAATGTATGATTGAGTTTGTGCAATATACAAGGTTTTCTTAGAAAAAATGAGTCTATAAACAGAATGACTGATTGAGTAATAATTGAATGATTGCTTGAATAAGATCAATTGGCATAGGAAGTGTAAGATATGACCTTAAAATGCATATGCAGGAATAAACGATTGCAATGGGTTATATGGTTCGGATAGTGGCGTGGGGAGAATATGCACTCACTAAGTTTTAATACTCGTGTTATTTGTTTATATTATTGGTTTATGAATGCAGCGGGCAGGAGGATTCCCACGTGCGAGGTCGGCGGTGCACTGCGAGAGAATTGAATTGATAAGTTACAAGAGTTTGTAAATCAATTTAAACTCTGATTTGATTGTATAAACCCACATGCATTATTTTATCTAGACTTAGGCTCTCTAACTTAACCATTATAATATTAATCGATTTCATGTTTGGTTGGTATCAGTAAATCCTAATGAGTTAAATCGCAAAAAAAAATTATTATACAGAATTTTAGGAATGGAGATTAATTAGTTCATAAAAGGAGCTTAAAAATTGAGCATCACTTATACAAATTACAATTAGAAAATATTGAAAGCACATTTAAATTTACTATAATTATAACATATATGAATAAATATAAATTATTTATTATAACAATAATTGATAAACTAAACATTTACAATAATTTTCATTAAAATGTCGACGACCGAACTTTCCACAAAATCTGACGACACATTGTTATCGTCTTACCACAACATCAATTTGAAATTTTATGTTAATGTAAAAGATGTACTTGTGCAAGAGAATGATAGCCTATCTATAGGAAAAATATTAGCAATCACTTGGACGCAATTTTGGTGGGTAAATTTCTAGCTTTACATGGTTGCTAATAATTATAATAGTGATCATGTAGTAGCTAATATAATGCACCCAAACTCCCGCCAAACTTTACGCGGTGGCACCAATTTGGCTACTATGTGTCGCTAAATTTGCACACCAATATTTTCCACCTCACTGCAACTGTTGCTATCATTTTAGCTACCACGTGGTTGTAAAAAATTTTTTTGTGATTACGTGGTAACAAATCTGCGACTACATTTTCTTGGTCAATAAATTTTATTCACTAAAAGCGTTGAATCTTGTAGTGGGAGAGAAGGTGAAACTTTTTTATGATATAGTTTTTCTTTGTACTGTAAAGTTAATTTAGAAAATTGATAAGTGTTTCAGGCTTCCCGCACAACTTGGACAATGATCCTTAGTAGGGATGGAAGTGAGTACCTTATTATAAGGTATTCGTGGACGGTTTAGTACTATTCGAATCCGATATAAATAGGCTTAGAATGGGTAAGGGTAGAAAAATTACTAGGGTTAATTACACAGGATACTCTGTTATCTTTTTAAATTGCAAAAAATTATATTTTACTTTTAATTTACATATTGAACTTTTTATTTGTACTTACACTCTTTATCTTACACTTTCTACCGTTATTTGGTCTTGTAGTTAGCAATGGCCCATTAGTAATATACATGTTTAGATTAATTATATTCTATACGATTTTTTATTCCTTTTTTTACAAAATTTCTACCATTTTAAAATTTGTACATAAAGTATTTATTTTTATATTTCATACATTCTTTTTCTTTTTTTATATTTGATACGAAGCGGGTTCTTTTGATATATATTTAACATTAATATAAAATGCATATAAACTTACGTAAATATTGTATATGTATAATAAACTTTTTACACAAATTTATATCTATTTTTTATGCATTTAAACTTAATATAAACTCATAACTTAATATTTAATGAATTATTATGTTATGTTATTTATTTTCTAAAGATTAATTTTTATATTTTTAATTTGAATATTAATTTTATGTTAATGCTATATCAACTTTGTACATAAGAACAGCGAAGTATATTTGAAACTTAATAAATAAAATTAAAAATATATTTTATTAATTTAAATTTATTATAAACTTCTAACTTGATAGCTAAAAAGTTATCAATATGATATTTTGTAATATTTTTTATTTGTATTAATTTGTATTAAATTTATTTATATTTTTAACTTTTTTATTTTTTTACTTCTTATAATTTTTTTATGATTGTGAATATTAATTTATTATAAATTATATATAAACTTTATGGTAAATCGTTATATGTTGTATTTTTTTATTGATTTTTATGTTTTAAATATAAAATGTAAGTAAAATATATATTTTTCAATAATTAAAACTATATTTTTGAAATATTTTTAATAGGTTATATAATACATAATATATTTATTGACTTATTAAAATATATATTATATAATATGTTGTTAATTGAATGTGTAGTTAATTATTTCTAATGAGCCAGTATAATATGAATATAAATTAAATGTAAATTTAATATAAATATTTTTTATTTTAACTATATAAATATTTTAATGCTTATAAGTTTTTAAATTAAAATTTATTAATGTGATTTTTTTGATATTTTAATACTTAATAACAACAGTTTATAGTTGTATACTGTGTGATAAACTTTTTTTTTTTACATTTTTTGTAACACATTAAAAATATTAATGTTGTATATGTTGAATACAAACTTAATAACAACTTCTTATATTTTTTTATTATTTTTAACAAACTATTCTTAACCTGATGTTATTATATATGTTTAACGTAGATTTAATAACAATATTTTCTAACTTTATAATGTGTAGTAAATTTTTAAACACATTTTATAAGGATATTAAAGATGTTAATATTTTTTTATGTTGAATATAAACTTAATAACAATTTATTATCATATTTTTATATATTTTATAAGCAAATTAAAGATATTAACTTGTACATAAATTTTTATTGTTTTAAAATGAATGTCATTTTTATGTAAATTTAACATTAATTTTATACAGTTTAAAACTAATGTATATTGATTAGTTTGTGAATAAATATTATAAATAAAATATGTATAAATATTAAGTTAATTCATTCAAAGCAAAGCTTGACAAATGAAAGTATGTTGTGGAGTTCTAAGTTTTAATATCATATTTAAAATACATTTGTCTTCTACTGTTTTAATTATCATGTCCAGTAAAAAAATTATACAATCATTAGCTAGTTGGAGCTCCACCTCAACTAAAGAAAGTTAGTATAGTTAGATTGAAATATAGTTAATAACTTAAGCATAATAGTTTTACGTACACTTTGCAAATAAATAAGATATAGTGAAAAAAAGTTTAATATTTTCTTAGTCTGTAATTAAAAAGTGTATTTATGTAACCGGCCCAAATTACTATCTGTCATAGGTTCGGGTTTGGTTTGAGTTTATCCCCTCAGGTACCCTAAACCCAAATCCGCTTATATAAACGGGTACGAGTAGCGAATACCTGTGGGTATTTGTCTTAATAAACCTATCTATATAGGGAAGGTACCCGACCTGGTTATATCTCTAATCCTTAGATATATTATGCATTATGTTATATGTCTTTTTTTGGTCTGAACCACGAGGTATCTGGACACCTCAGACTAATCCGAGGTATTTGGGCACCTTAGACTAATCTTCGTTCGAGTCTAAACCACGACGTATCTGGGCACCCCAGACTAATCCGAGGTATTTGGGCACCCCAGACTAATACCCGTTCGAGCCGAGTAGCTGCGTACCCAGGACTCGAACTCGAGATCTTTGGTTAAGCTAAAACAACCTCACGCAAGTTGATCTACGCGCTCGGTGGTTGTATTACGTCATATGTCTAAATACTTAATATGTATGCATTTGTCCTCGAATCCATCCAACTCTTCAGTGGATATGCTAAACCCTAACATATGAACAAATGAATGAAATAATAGATGAAGATTTATTACACCAAGAAGACGCTATGAAAGCGTCTGAAAGAGAAATTTATAAATAGTGTACCATTTAGCAAAGAAATTGACCCATATAATTCCTGTAAGTTATGCGAGTTTTGGAATCAACACCAGAAAAAGTACTATGGCATCTGAGACTTCAACAATCACGCCATGCCTTTCACAAATAGTTGAAGGTCTTTTGCATGCGAATTTTTAAACTTGCGTTTAGGATATATATTGTTTTTATCAGCAATTTTAGTTTAAAATGATGATATTTTTATACGTGATGCATCTGTTATGAAGATAAACTTATAATATACTACATCTATTTGAAAGGTTGAAGCCATAGAGTTATACATGTTGATAGTTGAAGTTATGCATATTGGAACAATGGAAACAATTCCTAACAGTAAAAAAATCCAACTTGCTGGTAACCATTATTAATAATCAACGTTGAAACAACAACAATTCAATAAATGAGCCGAAGAAGAATGACATGCAACGATGCATTTATTGGATCAACATCTTTCAGAAAGTGGCACATAAAAAAAGGCATAGTTTTTTCACACAATTCACAGCATTCACTCCCAAGTCAAATCATAATGGAGTTTATCCCCATTTAATGTTTACGAGACAAATTTCTGACCATGAGGTGGTTTATGAATATAAATTATTTTATGGTGAATCCTATTTTTTTTTGTCTAAGTCCCAACGTAGGTCGAGACTAATTCGGTTCGAGAGGAGTTCTGAGTAGTTAAGTTCATGGATCCTACTTGTTTAATATGATGTATTTGAGATAAAAATAGGTTCGTAATAAAGATTTATGAGAGATTTATGAGTAAAAAGAAAGAATTTAATAAATAAGAAATTAGTAAAATGCTCATGTGTCATATCTATAAATTTTTTGAAGAGTTTTATGAATAAAAATGCTCTTACATCGAGTATCCATTTATATTGAAAATCGCAAACTATAGCTGTCCAGTTTAATTACTCATTCATAACTCAGAAGCATTTATATAAATGCCGAAACGTTTTCTGTGGATTGTGCTCCAGAAAGACGATGAAAGTGAAATTAACAGCAATAATCCTGTACCTTCTTTTGGTAACTCAATTGGCACTTGCAGAAGCTAATAATCGTCATGAAATCAACCAAGAAGTAGAAGATGAATACAGAAGTAATAGAAGCAGAAGCAGAGGAGGAGGTAGTAGAAGAAGAAGCGGAGCAGGGCGTGGCAGTGGTGGTGGAGGTAGAGGATCGAGAAGAGGAGGTGGCCACGGCAGCGATCGTGGAAGACGAGGAAGAAGTCCATCACCACCACCACCACCTCCGTTAGTCCCTTCACCTCCTCCAGATATTCCTATATTTCCACCACCACTTGTTCCTTCACCTCCACCACCAGACATTTTTCCTTTTCTATCACCGCCATTTCCTTATCAGTTCATAACTCCACCGCCACCTCTAGTTCCCATTTTTGGAAGTCCACAACTTACTGAGCCTGATATTCCTCCTGAAGCAGATTTCACTCCTTCACCACCACTTGTACCGACATTCGCAGCAGTAGAAGATCAGAATTTACCACCATTAAACCCAATATTTTCTCCTCCACGACCTGAAGATGTGTTCAAACCTCCAGAAGCTCCTGAACAAGGCATCCCACCATTTTTCCCATAACACCGCCACAACAAGAATTGCCACAAGAAGGGTTTACACCAACAGTACCAGAAACGCCATTTTTTACCACCAGAAGAACCAATCACGTTTACAACGCCAGTAGCGTATGCACCAACTGGACCTGACATTTTTTACCACCTCGTCTAGTCCCTGAACTGCCTAATAATCCATCACAGGAGCCGCTGCCATTTTAATATGCACCACCATCACCGGATTTCAGTTTGAATGAGCCATTTGCACAACCGGGAGTTCCTATGTTGCCTCCTGAGGATCAGAATCCACAACCATCTGATACTGGTCCAACTTAAGAGCTGATTAATGTGTTTGGCAGATTAGTTATGAGCTCAGACAATAAGCAAGCTTCAGCTACCATTTGTTTATTGTTTAGTACTCTCTCCGTTTCAAAATAAGTGTAATTTTAGGTATTGACACAAATATTAAGAAAGGTCTTTAATAACCTAAAAAATGACTATATTGTCTATGGTTGATTTTGAGATAAACAAGAACATAATTAATGCATAACTAACATTGGAATTTTAAGTCAGGGCATTTTAGGAAAGAAATGAGGTAAAAATGCATAATTACACTTATTTTGAAACAAAATTTTAGAGCTAAAACTACACTTATATTGAAACAGTGGGAGTATTATTTATGTACGTTGTTTCGAATGTTTGATTTGAGTTAGCTGTGTTGAATGTGTCAAGGCAGAAATTATAGGAACTTGTGACAAGTTTAGAATTGCAATTTTATCTTAAACGAAGGATTATTATTTTTATAGATAATTTGCTGGGGTATTTTCTGTTTGTTTCAATTCAATGGATTATTTTGCTATCGGTTAGTCGAGTGCGATTACAAATCTTCGATTTTATGATTGAAGAACTTGTCCTAGTCTTGTCTTCTTGACATGCCTGTCAGTCTTGTCTATATGACATGTTTATAAGTAGTTTTCCTTTGATTAGTTTGATCTGGTTTATTATTGCTCGTACGTCTGCCTGCTGCTCAAATTTATAGGGTCATGGACGAAGAGTGTCAGAATAAGTTAGCTAGTCTTTCCATTGAGGGTAAAGAGGTTGTGGGGATTGATCTCAGTGATGGTGCTGGAGATGGGGATTCAGGTCATGTTCAAGGTATTTGTGTAGTGGGGAGGTTTGCGGATGACAGGGAGGTGAACTTGGATGCTCTAAAGCATACTCTAGCTCCCATTTGGAGGCCCGTAAAGAAGATGGAAGTGGGTAGGGCTACTCCAGGAAGGTTTATTTTCCAATTTTTTCACGAAAGGGATGTGGTGAGAGTGTTGCACGATGGTCCATGGACATTCAAAGGGCAGATTTTGTTGCTGAAACGGTTGAAGGCTAGTGAGAATGCGGTATCAGTGGACCTTAACGTCTTCTCAATATGGATTCAAGTTCATGATTTGCCGATGGGTTTCTTTTCAGAGAGGGTTACACAATTGATAGGAAACTCAATAGGGCTATTCGCTGAGTCAAATGCGAAGAATTTCTCTGGAGCATGGAAACAATACATGAGGATTTGAGTTTTATTAAATGTCACTAAACCGCTAGTGAGTTGCAATCCGATCAAGAAGCCGGGGAGTGAATGGGTATGGATTTCACTGAGATATGAAAGGATTCCATCCTTTTGTTATTTCTGTGGAATAGTAGGTCACAATGAGAAGTTCTGTGGGAAGTTGTATGATGCGTCCAACGCCGGAGAAGAGCGGGAGTTTGGGGAGTGGATGAGGGTGGCAAACCGTAGGGGGGCAGTTGCCGAGGGGTGATCGTTGGCTAGTTAGTGGGTTGGGGGCACATCTGGATGTTCCGATATGTCAGGGGAATGATGCAAGTGGGGATAGTGGGGGGAGTTCAACAGGGGCTAGTAGGAGGGAGGTAAAAGACTGTGTGGTGAATAATAGGGATATTTTCCCTACTAATGAGAATAGGGAGGGCTTGGATCTGCATGAATTTTACGTAAACCATGCATCCTCCACCTCAGCAACTAAAGTTGCGGTAGTGGATGAATATTCACCTATGCATGTGGACCCTGAGCATAATGGGTTAGTTATTGTTGACCCTAAGAGGAAACGTATGGAGGAGGGACACGTTTCTGAAATTACAAAATTCTCTTCTAACCAACTGGAAATTATTTCCAACAAAACACCAGAGGTGGGACCTGCAGGGCAGGCCTGCCCGGGAAAATGAGTCTCCTATGTTGGAACTGTCGGGGTCTAGGCAACCCTAGAACAGTTCAAGAGCTTACGAACTTAGTCCGTAGGAATAAGCCTACTTTTGTGTTTCTTAGTGAAACACATTGCAGTGAGTCTCGGTTGGAAGGCTTGAAGATAAAGTTGGGAATGTGCGGTCTTTTTGTGGTGGATAGCGTGGGCAAAAGTGGGGGCCTATGCTTGTTTTGGAATCTGAGTTGTGGGGTTTCAATTCTAGGATACTCACAAAGATTTATTGATGCTGAGATAGTAACTGTGGGGACTGGCAGTTGGAGGTTAACTTGTTTTTATGGCGAACCAGATCGGAGCAAGAGAGAGTTATCATGGCTGGCTTTAAAATCATTGGCAGAGAGTGGTGGCTTACCTTGGATTTGCTGTGGGGATTTTAATGACCTTCATTTTCAGGATGAAAAATGGGGAGGAACTATCTATCCTGCCCGTTTGTTAGAGGGGTTCAATGAAGCTCTAGAGTACTGTGGGTTAGATGATTTGCGTGTCCAGGGGAATAGGTATACATGAGAGAGAGGAAGAGGAAGTAAGAGTTGGGTTAGGGAGAAGCTGGACCGTATGGTTGCTACGGTGGAGTGGGTAACTGCATTTCTGAATTACCAAGTACGAGTTCTCACTTCAGCTACCTTAGATCATTGTGCTTTGGTTTTGCACCTAGTGTCAGGTTCGAGGAGAAGGAGGAGATATTCCTTTCGGTTTGAGAATGCGTGGCTGGAAGAAGTTGAATGCAAATCGGTCGTTGAGAGGGTCTGGTTGGATAAAAAAGGTTGGGCATCCTAGATAAAATCAGAGAGTGCGGGGACAGACTGGGGGAATGGGGAAGGGAAAAGTTCAGGGGCCTAGATAGGAAAATAGAGAAGGCTAGGAAGGAGATGGAGGCACTCAGTGTAAGGTTAGATGAGGAGGGAGTACGAAAACACAAGAGTGCACAATATGTAAAGCTTCTGAAGCAAAGGGAAGTCTATTGGGGCCAAAGGGCAAAAGTGCATTGGTTACAGCAGGGAGATGCAAACACGAAATACTTCCACAGCAAGGCTTCCTCCCGTAGAAGAATTAACAAGATCAAGAAACTTAAGGATGTGAGTGGGGCTTGGAAGTGTAAGGGGCAGGGGCTGGAGGAGTTAATCTTACAGCATTACACTGATTTGTTTTCCAGTTCTGCAACGGAATCATGGGATGCGTGCAGACTCATTCGGAATCGTGTTTCTGTTGAGCAAAACAATGAGCTGTTGGCACCATTTACTGCTGAAGAGGTGAAAAGTGCAGTGTTCTCCATGCACCCAAACAAGGCCCCGGGTGTCGATGGCATGAACCCGACGTTCTATCAAAAATTTTGGGATGTTATCGGTGAAGATGTAACCAAGGAAGTTTTGCGTATATTGGAAACGGGGGACTTGCCAGTGCAGATGAATGAGAATAACGTTGTTCTAATTCCCAAGAAGGAGTCTCCGGAAAGCCTAGGGGATTGGCGCCCTATTGCCCTCTGTAATGTTCTTTACAAAGTGGTAGCCAAAACCTTAGCAAATCGAATGAAGCGTGTCCTGAATAGTGTGATTTTTGAATCTCAAAGCGCTTTCATTCTGGGAAGGTTGATCACGGACAACATTCTTGTGACATATGAGATTCTCCACTTTCTCAAACGTAAAGCTCAAGGGAAGCAAGGAGTGGCAACTCTTAAAGTTGATATGAGTAAAGCTTACGATAGAGTGGAATGGGGATATTTGGAAAGAATTATGATGTCTATGGGTTTTGCAGCGAGATGGGTGGCGTTAATCATGGCTTGCGTCAGGTCAGTAAGCTATCGAATTGTGATGGAGGATGACTTACTAGGCCCGATCTTTCCTCAAAGAGGTTTACGTCAGGGGGACCCTTTGTCACCATACTTATTTATTTTATGTGTGAGTGATGGTGAATCTCATGGAGTTATTCAAGGATGTAAGGTTTCGAATAATGCTCCCTCAATTTCGCATTTGTTTTTCGCAGATGATTGTTTCTTGTTTTGGAGAGCCAATATGTCGCAAGCTGGGGCGATAAAAGAAATCCTTCAGAGTTATGCCAAAGCTTCCGGTCAGCAAGTTAATTATGCCAAATCTTCTATCTCTTTTAGTAGGAACACAGACAGAGATGTCAGGAGGAGCATTTGTCAGCTACTAAATGTTCCAGAGTCGAACGCGAATGAAAAATACCTAGGTGTTCCTATGCAGGTGGGAAGAAACAAGAAGGGGTTGTTCTCTTTTATGAGGGATAGAATGCGGTCACGTATGGCGGGTTGGGGAAACAAACTGTTGTCCAGAGCAGGGAAAGAAGTTCTATTGAAGTCGGTAGTTCAAGCTATGCCTAACCATTTAATGAGTGTATATCTCTTACCAAGGAGTTTTTGTGCAGATATTGAGAGGCAAATGAATGCATTTTGGTGGGGAAAGGGACAAGATAAGAGAGGCATCCACTGGTTATCATGGAAGAAGATGTGCAATCCAAAGGCCTTAGGAGGTATGGGTTTCAGACATCTTTATTAGTTTAACCTAGCACTCATTGCTAAACAGGGTTGAAGACTCTTAACCTCCACAGACTCGCTTGTGTCAAAGGTGTTCAAGGCTAGATATTACTCTAACTCAAATTTTCTTGATGCTACACTTGGTGGATCGCCGAGTTTTATATGGAGTAGCATCATAAAGACCCTCCCATTGATTAAAAAGAGTAGTATCAAGCTAATTGGTGATGGTTGTTCAATAGAGGTGTTCAAGGATCCTTGGATTGTCGGGAGTGAGGATGCATTTGTGAATTCTTTTCCAGATGAAGAAAACTATGGACTACGTGTAGCAGATTTATTCCTGCAAGGCTCGCAGGTGTGGGATGATTCTAAGTTGGCTGCACTATTTTCGGCTGACGAGATTAGATGCATCAAAGCAATTCCTTTAAGCTCCCGGATTACTCATGACAGATGGAGTTGGAAGCTAGAAAGGAACTGTCTCTTCTCAGTGAAAAGTGTGTATCGATACTTGACTAGTATAGCCCCAGGTATGTATGCTGGTATGCTAGACCCTTGTGGAAAAGGTTATGGAAGATCGACGTTGCTCCTAAAGTGAAAAATCTTGTGTGGAGAGTGGGGAGTGAAAGTCTGCCAGTTCGAGTTGCATTGGCTATGAAGCATGTGATTACTGGGATTGGGTGCTTGTTTTGTGGGTCGGCTCCAGAAACAATAGATCATTTATTTGCTGAGTGTGAAGCTTCTCATGCAGTTTGGGTCAGCTTTGGCATTAACTGTAATGAGGAGGATTTTTTGAAGTGGTTAGAGTGGTTCTTGGGTTATGCCAATCAGGAAACAAAGAAGCTAGTGATGTACATCTGCTGGGGTCTGTGGAAGAGGAGGAACGATCTTTACTGGAAACAAAAATGTTTGAGTTACGGTGAGGTTGGTCATATGATCAAGTCTATGTATTCACAATGGTGTTCCCGGTATCAAACTCAGCAGGATCTCCAGGGCCCGAGGCTAAGTGCTGGGAATGAAGACATAGTTTGGCGGAGTCCACCAGTGGGTTCAGTTAAAATCAATTGCGACGCAGCCATCTTTGGAGAGATTCCAGGAAGTTCCTTTGCATGTGTTATGCGTGATGACAAGTGCCAATTCCTAGGAGCACGTTGTAGAAGAATTGCAACTCAGTTGGATCCAGCGGTGGTCGAGATGCTTGCAGTTAAGGAAGCATTGAGTTGGTGCAAACAAGCGCAGGTAACACAGGTCATTATTGAGACTGATGCTGAAATTGTTGTCAAGGCTTTGCTGGAAGAAATATAAGGAAATTCTGTGTTTGGCCAGATTGGAAAGGATTGTCAACAGTTGATGGTTGAACTTAATATTCCACGAGTTCACCATGTTAGGAGATCAGCGAATCAGGTTGCTCATACATTAGCTCGAGCATCTGAATCTATGTCTGATTTCAATGAATGAGGTACATGTCCCCCATCTTTTCTTATTTATGTATTAACTATGGATGGTTATGATAATTGAATGAATGAAGGTTTTAGTTCAAAAAAAAATGATTGAAGAACTTAATTCCCAAAGAATCAATGAATGATGAGATATGATTTCTATTGAAAGACGTGTGCAATTTAGAAAAATGAAAGAGATACATATAACAAATATATATGTAATTAATTAATAAATAATAAGTATTCCTTCCGGCACATTTTATGTGACACAAAAGTATCATTTTGATGTTCCAAAATAAATGATATTCTCAAATATTTTACACTATTTTACCTAAATTAACCTTTATTTATTTCTTTTTTGACCAATTATAAACAAGTAATAAATATTTTTGCTCTTAAGTCAAACTATGAATATAGGTAAAATAGAAAAAATACAACAATAATTAATACAAAATAAAAATTTAGTTTCAAAAAAAAATCTCACATAAATTAGGACAGAGAGAGTTATAAATAGATCTATTAGGATATTTAACTTTGACTTTTGTTTACTACAACATAAAATTATTGTAACTACGTTAAGGTACACTCAAATCTACATACATTTTAAAGTCGAGATTCAAGTGGAATTTCGCACCAAGAACATCTAATTGATCACTCTAATTTAAGAGAGAATCTAAATTTCTGTCAGGAAATTACGCGATAAAAGTATGATGTAGAAGCAAGAGAACATACAGGAATTTACGTGGTTTGGTCCATGTGACCTACTCCACGGGCAGAGAACGAGTTATTCTATCATTAGTTACCAAAAATTAGAAACCACACAAGGCTTATAAGAAAAAAGTACAAGCCAATATATATAGGTCTCACACAAACTCTATTTTAGACTTTGTATAACTATACTATCCAAATAGAGTATTTAACCAAAAATATACTACTCAAATAGAGTAATCAAATCTATACTTCTAATGACTTCAATTCTCTTCAAAAATCAATTCAACCTAACAATTCTCCCCCATTGAGTTGATTTCTTTTCAACATCGTAACTAAAATAACTTTCCACCACGCCCCTTATGGGTCTTGAGTTTTATCGTACGAAACCAAAGTCCAAGCCGGACTTGCCAGTGACTCAACCATGTCCTTCAACATCCACACCTAGCATGCCACTATCTTGCACAATTTTTGTATAATCACCAACACAAAATTTTGTGCCATGGTTTACCAGCTGCTACTCGCAATGGATCTCATTGATTGATCTTTCTCTATTTCAAAGTCTCAATCTCAAACTCTACTTGCTTCCCTACAGAACTCACAACAGACTTTCAAACATTGGTACTACAAAACTATCAATCCAGGTGTAAGTGCAATTTTCGCACTTTATCCTGCATTATCACCACAAAACTTCTGGACATTCTAATAACTCTAGCAGAACCCAAGAAACCAAACAACATGTTTTGCCAAAGCACCCATAATAATCAAATTTCTTGGTTCATGTTCGTTTCTCCTATAAGCGTAGTCATTCTATACATGTTCCATCTCGTTGTAGTAATAACCCGTGAAACTATATGCTTTTTGTTCTTCATTCTTCTGTCATTGTGAAGTGATAACCCAGAGCCTCCATTGTCTCTCCCAAAACTGAAATCACATCAATTCTATAGACAACACATCCATAATATCACTTATAGTAATTGTCCTTACCCTTCACGATAGTATCCACAAATTATAAAAAATTTCCCTTGGGTTGTATATCTCATTTTTAGCAAGTAGATATGATCGTTATTTATGAAACTATATGAACAATAATGAACACTATAAACGTCTATTCTTTTTATAAATTGTGTCATTCGAATCTATTTATTTTTTGATAAGATTGACACATTATATGATGAACATATATGAATGAAAATGCATATTTTTGTTTTCAAATAAAAAATGACATATAAACAATTTTTTTGTACACTTTTAATTTTTAAAACATTATATAACAAACACATATGAACAAAAATACACATTTTTCTTTTTAAATTAAAAAATATATGACTTCAGACAATTTGTATTTATAAAAAAAATTATTGTGAACATGTTAGAAAAAAAAGAAACTTAGTTCATGCATGGATTGCGTTTTGTCTTTTTTAGTTTAGTTATGTATTATATAACATAAAAATATTGACTTTTGTTGTTTACAGTGATTTGTAAATATATTTTTTGAATTTTCATTAATGAGTATTTGATAAATATTGATTCCTCATGTTCTTTGAGTGAGTTTACAGTATTCCTTGATTTTATGAGATATTTTTGACATTTTTTTTGAAAGAATAATTTATTACGCTCATGACGTTTGAGTTTGTAGAATAAATATAATTAAGTTAAGGGACTTAACTATAATTTATTTGATAGAAGGATTAAATTAGAAGAATATTTTGTTTAGGGACTAAAAGTGCAAGTTATTGGAAAGATACCTATTCACCAATCGATACATATCCCTCTATATATACACCATCCCACTTCAAATTTCCACACACTTAAGAGAGACTTCTCTTTCATACAAATAACCAACATAAAGTTCTCTCTCTGATATTAGGTTGATCGGAATTTTGGTATAAGATCGGATGCGAAACATTGCCCGTATTTCGACGTACTTATGCCTGTGAATAAGAGCGTTCCATCAACGAGGAAACGATTTTCTTTCGCTGTGTTAAACGGAATTCGAGGTCAGAATTTCTGCTCATTTTATTTATCGCTTTAATTAATTTTTTCGCTTTAATTAATTATGTGTTAATTAATTGCTATATATATATGTTATATATAATTAATTTCTTTCATTAGTATTAAAGCCAAAGGCTCTTAAATTTATAAAATTAATTTTCTAAATTGTTGATGGTACTAATAATGTTGAGTCGATAATTTTGTTGTGTATAATTGTCGTTGAAATTAGACATAAAACCTTAGGCTGGTAAAATTGAAAATAAAAGTTTGGAATTTGACAAATGTGACTACACCATTGAACTCAGAAGACCGAAAATAGTCGGAAAGATTTTAGTTTCGTCGAAACAGTGCCACAAGCCGACACGTGGTGTGCACAAGCCAAGAAACGATCGACGCGCCTATCTTTTGGGTTGAAACGGTGTGTCGCTTGGTTCGAACAACTGACGTTCGGTTGCAAAAGGAAACAATGTGTCGTTTCAAGTCAAGTGACTCGTCATTTGACACGACCTGACCCATGGTCTGACCCAAACCCAGTCCACAGACCCGACCCGACCCACGTTGACTCTACCCGATTCCCGTGTTGACCGACCTGCGTAGTGGTCATTCATAAGATGACACGTGTCGCGTGTGAAGGCCTGTGAATGGGTGTAGACCATACACATTTCCACTGCTCAATCTCACTCTCGCAGATGCGTGGTGGCGGGTGCAGCAGTTTTTATTGACCAAATTTCTCCAATTTTTTGACAGATTTAATATTTAAAATATTCTAGGATTTTTTATATATTTTTCGTAAATTGTTGAATTCTAGAAGTATTTATTACATTTAAAATTGATTAAATTTAGTATTTTAATTATTTTAAATGTATCAATTTGTCAAATAAAATTCTAATACAATTATGGTATATTTGTAAGAGGTATTAAAAATTTATTATATAATTTTTTTATATTTTTGATTCTATATGTGTTCTAGAATAATTAATTCAAATTGTCTATTTTTAATTATTGTAAGTGCATTAATTTGTCAATAAACTCTAATGAAATTATATTGTGATTGTAATGTGTATTAAAAATTTATTATGCAATTTGTATACATAGTAAAGTTATTGTATATTCGTTATAGATAATGTCAATCATTAAATGTCAGTGAAAGAGGAATGTGTACGTAAAAGAGATTGAATTTTTGAATTTCTTCGATGAACTTAAAGTTAAGAAATATTTTTCTTTTTGATTAGTGATTACATTGTTGAAGTTATAATGTATTTTAACAAAATCAACAATGAAGTTTGGAAATTAATCTTGAAAAAAGTTTTATTTCTTAATTAAGGAATGATTTGGTAAAGTTGTTGGAAGTGGTAAAATATATGTAACGCCCTCAATTTTTAAGAATTTTACGAAATTATAAATTATTTCGGTAAATATGCGAATAAAATTTTCGAGAATTATAAATAATTATAAAATGATGAAAATGTGTAGGAAGTGTTAAGAAATAAAATCGGGTTAGGTCAAGTGGATCGGGAGAGAGAAAATGTTAAAAGGAAGCAACGTATTAAGTCGGGGGCAAAATGGTCAATCGAGAATATATATATATATGATAACATATGGAATTCCTCTTCATTTCCTTTCAAACACATTTCACCTTCCAAAACCAAACTAAAAATTTCAAAAACCTTAAACCGAGCTAGAGTTCATCGAACCTTGGTGATCGGGAGGAATTTGGACCGAGAAGAGATAAAAATTTGGTGAGTTTTTACGACCTTATGAATTTGATCACGTTTTTGCATTGATTAGGGTTTTAAAGGATGATTTCTCATTGAATTCAAGATAGAATTGAGTGAAAATAGGTTTGATTGATCGGTA
>CANYCX010401366.1:0-19326 GCA_948193385.1 Breynia disticha f. nivosa | reverse complement strand
TATCTTTACATTTCATTGTTCAATCAAAAACCCAAAAATCCCATTTATGTTTAATGCTTTCTTTTATTTTCTTGCGAGCACCGAATCAATTTAAATACTACGTTCCCTGTGAGATTCGATCCTGGAGGGTATATTCCGTGGTAAAACTACACCGATCTAGTGCGCTTGCTAGACCCGGTCACCCAACTTCCTAAAAAATTTTACCGTTTATGAAATTTCAATCAAATTTTAATTAATTTCAAAAAATCAAATAAAGATTATATTATTTTCTTTTAATTGAGTCAGACCCGACTATGAACCGAGTTCGATCGAATTTATTTTAACTTGGTTATTAAAAAATCGTAAATAGGATTCACTTTTGTATACTCGAAAATTAACATAAACAAACTTACATTCAATTTGATTTGGTTTTATTTTAACCTACATATTTATGGTTACGATAACATAAACAAGCAAACATTTTGTTTGATTCGTCTGGATTACAACCTCCATTTTTATATTCACTAACAATTTTCATGATTTTTGTCAATTTAATATTTAGTTTTCATCGACTTTTTTCTTCTTTTTAGCCTTTGAATCACCAAAGTTTACATGTTAGATAAGTAATTTCCAGAAAAATATTGATTTTATATGTATGCTGACCAAATCTTATACGAAAAATCTTCATGAGATCTTATTTGTTTTGACATGGAATTTGAACTTTCTTGTCTTTTATGTTTTGCTTGAATTGTTCTTTGCCCTTTTCTTCTAGGCATATGTACAAAGTTATCATGGTGATCACTACTCCAAATGTCAGCCATTGAAACAAATAGGGGCAAAGGGACGGTGACCCGTCGTCGTTTTCACCGTGTATTTTTTTTATAATACCGCTTTTTATATAGTGTCTTTCTATATTACTTTTAATTTGAATATTTCGTTTTTTAACAAAATTTTAGATCCGTCCCAACAACAAACTAGAGTCGATTAATGATTAGTTCTACTTTTAACTTGTATATTCCGAAAGTGCAACATAAAATTTTCAAGTGTTCTTTAAATTGACTAAGTTTCACTCCCTCCAATCGCATAAGAAATAAACGACGAAATTCTTACTATGATGAGACTATATAGAACTTTCTGTACCATTGAAATTATTCCATCGATCGAGTCAGATATATTAATAAAAAAAACCAAATCAATTAAAAAAAACAAATTGATGGGTGAGATCTATGTTGTAGTAATGATAACCTCATTCTTTTACACATACTCTCTAGAAGAAGCACATTGGAGGGAGTTAAAATTTGCACAAGATTATCTTTTCTTTAAATTTTATTAATTCAATCAAGCTTAGTTAAGTTCTCAACATAGTTGGATCGAATTATTTAAAAATAATAAATTCAATTTAATTAGTTGAAAAATAAATAAACTCTCTAACATAAGAAGATAAAATAGATTTAGACACACTAGCCGTCCCACATAAGTGATGAAATGTTAATGTTTCTCTCTTGCCTTTTCACTTTTTTTAATTATACGATATGGTGTTAGAGCATACGACTTTTAATAATCCCACACTATCCATTACAATTGTGTAACCTTTGTAAGAATAGTGAAAATTAACAAACGTTAAGCTGATATAGTCTGCGTTACAAATATTGTATATTTTATTCAAGAGAAAAAAAAAATATTTTCTTTAAAATGTTATAAATAAACCAATGTCATTAAAAAATAAACCAGTCTTCCTTTATTTATATTATAAATCAAATTACATATTTTGTCTTTATAATATAACGTAAAATACATTTTGATTATTTTCATTCAACAATGTCATAAATGGACCTTATGTCCTAACATCAATATTCTTCTTCTTCAAAACTTCATTTGTCACACACTTTAAGAAGGAAGGGCATTTCTCCTTTTAATTTTCTTACCAAGAACCTTCTTTTTAGATTTTCTTTTATGAATCATTTGTAATTTGTTTAACAGTTATAGTAAATTGATCTTTATTATCAAGTGCTCTAACTTTGGTCAAATATCATGCAAAGTAAAATGGAGCAAATTTGTTTTTTTATACCAAAAATGGAAAATTCTCTGTCAAGAATATCTTTGATGGTCTCCTTAATCTTCAGCAATAGTTTTTTTTTGGGTTTTTTTTAAAGATTGGTATATTAGGAAAAAAAATCAAGTAGAGATCTCACCTATTCTATGATCATTTGCTTTACTAGAATTCTTTACTTGATAATATGCAGTCTTGTTTTATTTTATTTTATTTTTCCTTTCAAATTCTAGCGTTTTCGTTACATGAATTTATCTTTGGTTTCGATTTAGGGTTTGATCAACATAAAACGAAAATGAATTCAAGAATTTTTCTGTCGAATTCCGTCTAAAAATCTTCATTTTTAACAGAATTCGTCAGAATTCGGTCATCGAAAATAGTAAAATTTCTTGCAGTGGACACATTTCACATATAATTTTAAATAATCCTCAATGCTAAAGTAATCAAATCTTGAGTTTGAAATTACGTATATATAATTTAACAATTTAGCTTGAGTGTACCGAGAATACTAGAATTGACAACACTATAAAAAACAGTTTAACAACTGTGTTAAACCACTTAGAACTACGTAAGGATATCTTCAATTTGAAAACATTTGATCTCCAATTTATAAGTAATGATATTAAACTAGCTAGTTTAGTTTTGGTGCTCAATCAAAGTGATTTTCTTGTTTTTTTTTTGACAAAAATCACGATCATCCTATTAAGTCATTAATCAAATTGGTTAGAATACATTCTGAGGCTGTCATTCCTCATACATGACGGCCTGGTTTGCTACCAACTGCACGAGCCGAATAATGTACAACAGTATTAGCAGACCTTCCAATAAAAATAACTCGTACATCAACTAGAGTTTTTAATCGATCTTTGCATTCCCTTACTAACAAGACATAGTAGGAAATAAAAGCGTTAGGACCATGGATGCCCTTTACTGCAACACGACAATTCGATTCCACAATTACGGTCCTTATTTTCACGACATCTAATGGTCTAAAATTAATACCTCAATAAGTCTCCTATTTTAACAGTATCGCACTAATAGTCCTGATATTCATTCAATGAATACTAACTCTCATACGTTTCCACCAATTTCATTTCATGATGTCATATTCAATAGATGACATATACGCAAGATGCTACCACAGATTCGATGAATCTTGATTGATTTTTCCCCTTAATTTCACACATAAAAGATTGGAAAAAAATTATCACAAAATCCAAATGTCATTCTCTTGCAAATATATATTTGACCAGAAATGAAGAATTAATTAAATTAAAATGCATAGACGGCCGTTGAACTAGAGAAAGGGGGCAACTTGAAGAAGGGTGCACTTTGCCTTCAAATTACTCTTGACCGACCAAAATTATATATCTACTTGTTAATCATATAAAATTGCATCAATTAAATAATACGAACTTTTTAAATCTTAATTAATTTTGGTCGGAGATTTGCTTCTTATATCTTACTTCACTTGCATAAATATTAATTAAGAGACCACCAACAGGAAAAAGAAGTGATATTATGAAACAATAATTTAGATTATTGATACCGAGTAAAGTTGTTGCGTATCTAATTGTAAACTACTGCCTAGTGGGGTAAAATGATTTGAAATCCACGATTTACGGTTTTAAAGTTCATAAAATTGGAATTAGACTGTAAATTGATAGGTTTTAGCAGATTGGTTCTGGTTTTAGTTCTGGAATTGACGGTTTTGGTTATGTTTTGTCGGTTACAATTCGATTTTATAACTAAAAATGAACAGACCGAAAATCGAGAGTTCACACGCTTCATTGTTCTTATGAAATGGAAGCAGACTATGAACTAATCGGTTTCAGTTCTAGTTCGATCTTTTAACTTTAGTGCCGCCTCCTTATGTAGTTTCGTTTTCTCTTTTTGTTGGCATATAAGCGAGCATAGCAACAAAATTACAGTGTTGGCTCGTTTATTCTCAATATGCATAATGAATTAACTTAAAAATCCTCTCATAAAAATTTGTGATTCCATCATTGTTATGTTTGTCGAATTCATTGGCCATAATTTTCAATAGACCAAACAAAATTATTGAGAGTGCAATTAGCCCACAAATTGAAATCAAAATATGTGGTTGCACTTACTATCTTTAATAATTATATTTTTGAAGATTACACATACGTAATTGGCATGTCTCCACTTTGTAAGGTAACCAACAAGTATATTATAACCTAGGATTCCTTCTCTCACAAACCAACATTACACTATATATACCCCTTCTTTCTTCCCCATATTGACCATCACACCTTCTCTAATCCTCTACCTCTACAGAACACACAAGCAAATAATGGCTGGAAAATACTCCATCTTCCTTGTGCTACTCTTAACCAATTTCATCTTCATTTGCATGGCAGATTCAAACCCATTTCCATGTCCTCTTCCACCTGAACTTGCTTCAAGAGTTCATTTCGACCCGTCTGCAATCGATGCAGCCTCTTCCGACTATGGAAATATCATATCGGACAAACCATTTGGAGTTCTTTATCCAACAAGTGTGGATGACATTCTAAAACTGGTGCAAACCTCGTACAATTGTCTCAAACCTTTTACGATATCTGTACGAGGTAACGGGCATTCGGTCCGGGGACAGGACATGGCACTCAATGGAGTTGTGATTGACATGAAAAGTTTAAGAGATAGCTCAAAAGGGATAGGTATTAAGGTATCAAAGGAGAGTAATCCGCCGTACGTGGAGGTCGGAGGGGAGGTTTTGTGGAGCAATGTTCTGAATGCGACGGTTGGAAATGGAGTTGCACCAGTTTCCTGGACGGACTTTTTGGAAATAAGTGTTGGAGGAACATTATCTAATGCCGGCATTAGTGGACAGACTGCTAAAGTCGGGCCTCAAATTAGCAATGTCTATGAAATGGATGTTGTTACAGGTATGTTTGTTAAATAGTATTTCTCGTCTCCGAATAATCGTCATATTTGTGAAATTGATTCGTCTCTAAATATCTGTCACTTTATAAAATCGAGATTTTTTTACGTAATTTGTTTCATATAAAGTTATTTCATGGCTAGGGCAAGGATGATTATATCGGTTTTAACAAGTCAAGAACATAGTAGTAATCGCTATGGACTTTGTGTGTGAAGCCTACATGAGATTTTCACGTCACATATCATGTTGAATAGGAATTCAACAACTTATAACATATGATTTCGAATGCATGTTTATTAATCGGCTGATATCTGGCTAGCTAACTATAATATTCAAACATCCGATATATACAAAAGCCTTACGACTTTCGTATCGTTTAATATTGCTATTTGAAAAAGATACAATAATTTTTTGTTCATAAAAACAGTTTTAGATGTTTGATAAAACTGAAAAGTCGTTTTTACCAAAAACGCGATGACTTCTACACATTAGTTAAGTATCGTAAAGGAGATGGTATTAATTAAAGGTGAGGTCCTAGCTAGTTTTATGGCAAGCTTAAAAACTTAGTAAAAATCATAGAAAAGATGAGATTATTGAACAATAATGAAGTCAAGAGGCATTGAATTGTTTACCAACTTACCATCTTATCTGATTCTCTTATGGAAATAAAATATATTCTTTTTTGTTTTGGTTGAATAATTCATTATACTTATCGTCTGATGTTTTGCTTTGTCGTCTGTGGCCCTGCCAAGTCTATGCATGATGACTAACCATATTAATTGTGATTTATTTGTTTCTAAAACTAAAATTTTCATTTAATCACATTTCCATTTTTTGTAAAACGCAAGGAATTGTTTTTTCCTTATTGGCTGAAATATTAATATAGAAATATAACTTTTGACTAAATGTAAAGCAAATTGCATATCATAATCGGAGCGATCATCAAATTGAAAAAGAGACTGGGAGATTAGTTCATTAATTGAACTGATCGAATTGGATCATTGTTTAAAATTTTTTTTTCAATATTTTAAACTGGACTAATTCACTTGTTGAACTAGTTAATTTGTCAATTTTTTATCTTTTCCATACCGGTTCATTTACAAACCGATCTGAAAGGTAAAACCTGACTAGACTATTGGTCGATTCACCGATTCACCAGTTTGACTGATTGATTTGTTCTAATTTTGATAACACTGATTGTATGCATGGATTATATTGAAAATCCTGTGAAATATATATATTCATATTGTGTGTTGAATCGCTTGATTCAGGGAAAGGAGAGCTGGTAACCTGCTCAGCAAACAACAATTCTGACTTGTTCTATGGAGTTTTGGGCGGTTTAGGCCAATTTGGGATTATAACAAGAGCAAGAATTGCTCTAGGATCCGCACCTAAGATGGTATATATGCTCAATTTTACCAATTCACTTCTCACTTTATACTTTTTTTTTCATATTATTTCGATATTACTCTAAATCTTGGATTTAAATTGGAAATCACCCCTTCATTAAACAGCAGAAAGTCTATTAATACTTACTAAAAATACCTCGATCACTACAACAGTCACCAAGATAGAGGGGTCGGTTTTCATCCTTATTGTACTTCCTACAGTATTCTTGTTTTTTACCGTATTTTTTCTATAATATCGTTTCCATCGTCATATTTTTTTCTCATACTATTTTTAACTTCTACATTTTCACCTCTTTTTTTAAAAAATATGAATATATTTCTGCTCACTAAAGGATAAGGAATTTTTTTTTTTGTCAAGCCCCGGTATCCTCGACCCATTGGGCCGAGACTAATCCGGTTCGAAAAGGAGTTGGGGGTTAAAGTTCATTTCCCTTCTAATCGACGTTGCGGGGGATCGAACCATGGTCCGCCCTACTAAGTTCAGTCCCATTACCATTGAACCAGGAGGTCGTTGGTAAAGGATAAGGAATTAATATATCGTGAGAGAGTATATCAAATCATAAATTATTATTTTATATCTTCGCCCACGCCATCTCCTTTGCGTAAGCTAATGAGAACTAAGTTAAGTCAAATGCTAGTTAATTCAAGTGAGTCAGCTACAGATTCCAATATAAATATATTTTTTAAAATTAAGCACCACATGAAGCACAACAAAATTAATGAAATATTTTTTAATTATTTGATTTTTTGTACCAACAATAATTGAGTGCTTAATTACTCTTTATAAAATACTCAAAAGAAAACTCGTTTGGCTCAGATTTTTTTTTCTTTTTTAATTGTCGAGCCTCTTTAAAAAATAATAATATCAATCTATTGTCAACATTTAAAAAATAGTACTTATAAAAAGCATGCGTAAAATTCCCGTTAAATAATTTTTATGATCCTTTTATTTATGAAGAATCAAAAAGTCAAACTTCAATGAATTATAAAATACTAAAATCCTTAAAAACTGGAACAATACTTAGGATAAGTTCAGTGAACTGGATAATTACTTGCATAAGAAAACCTTAGATTATAAAATTCCCGTCAATATTTAATACTTTCGATATATTTCAACGGAAAGTAATGAAAATTTTCAGTTTATTTAATGTCGAAATTCATTGGAAATTCACAGCGAAATTTGTTTTGTCCGAATTTGGCATTTTTTCTGTAGTGCAAAGATTGACTAGATAATAAAAAGTAAGATCTAATTAATCTAAAAAAATTACTGATATAAATCGAATTTCTATCTCTAATATTTTTCCTCTTTGTGACAGGTTAAATGGATGAGACTTCTTTACACAGATTTTAATTTATTCAGTGAAGATCAAGAGAAACTGATTGAAGAAAAATTGTGGGATTATGTGGAAGGTGAAGTTCTTTTGGACAATGGAACTCCAAATATTTGGAGTACTTTTTTCTTCCCTCCTCAATATTTGCCTAGAATTTTATCTCTCGTTAAACAATATGGCATTGTTTACTGCATTGAACTCTCTACTATTGCCAGCGATTTCAAGCAGCTTGACCAGGTAATGATTCTATTCCAACCATTAAAGTGTAATAATTTTAAGGGTTTAACATGAAAAAATAAACTTTATTTTGTAATCTTATGTGAAAATGACCAATATTTTCAAATATTTATGGCATGTATCATTTTTTCAACTTTTTTTTTATAAAAAAATCAGTCTTTGAAAGATTAGATTAAGGGTTTGTTTAAGATCATTGTTGAAATTGTTGCTTATATAAAAAATACTGTTGTTGTAATTTTTTTCTAAACTGTTGTTGGAAAATTTCAGAATTTGCTTCATAAAATATAAAAAAAATTATTTTTTTAAGTGATTTGGTGAATGTATTCATGATATTCTTTGTGGCAAAATTGCTTTGGTCATGACATGTAAAGAATGTTAAGCTTGACATATGGCATTTTTCATGTGGTATATTGTGGAAAATTGAATTATTGGTGTTCTTATTGACAAAAGGATTAATTTAATAAATTTTGTATAATTAAAAAAAATAATAAAATTTTATATGTTAAGGCAAGTAATTCAATATTTTTTGTGATTTTTTTTTCAGAAACTCAATAACTCGATCAGAAAACTGAGTTATGAAGCAGGATTTGAATATACAAAAGAAGTTTCTTACGTAGACTTCTTAACAAGAGTTCAAATTCCAAATATAGTTCAAGCACATCCATGGCTAAATCTTTTTATACCAAAATCGGGTATTATAAATTTCAATTCTGGAGTTTTCAGAAAAATACTTCTCAAGAACAGCATTACTACAGGACCAATCCTCTTTTATCCAATGAACCAAGACAAGTAAGTGTTTTAATTACCAAATATTTGTAGCTTTCCTTTTACATAATAATCATAAAGATAGGCATCTTTCTTATATTATAGGACTCGCCTCTTTTCGTATATATTCATTTATTCTTTTTTTTTGTCGTGTTTTTTTTATAATATCTTTTCTTTGTCGTATTTTTATATTATTTTTAAATCGTCTATTTTTTTTTCACTTAAAAATGTTTCCGGCTTTGTCACTGTCTATAAGTATTATGCAGAAGCGTACATAGATCTGGATTAGTCAACGTATTAAAAAAGTAAAAATCCTCACCAATTTAAGTTGTTCAATTCATGTGTTTTTTCAAATAATTACGGTGGTTCAAGAGTTTTTTATAAATTAATTTAAATTAAATTTTTTGTATTAATTTTACAGACGTATTAAAAAAGTAAAATACCTCACCGTTTCGGTATTATATGCATATATGTTCTTCGATGAATTTGTTTTTTCAAATAATTATGGTAGTTCACGAGTTTTTTATAAAATTAATTTAATTTAATTTTTTTATTAATTTTGCAGACGTGATTTCAATTATTTAAAAGAAAAACTTAAGACTGCAAAAACTAAATTATACATGCCACTAAATTAATAGAAATTCTAACTTGAATTAATTTATGAAAACTCGAGAACTGCTACAATTTTTTTTTTGGAAAAGCACAGTATTTAGAGAACAGATACACATATAACACAAACATAGAAAAGTATTATACCATATAAAAAATTGAATACTTATGTTTGATTTTTCTTGATTTCAGATGGGATGATAGAGTGTCAACAGCTATACCAGACGAGAGCATTTTCTACACACTAGCACTTTTAGTTGCGAGTGACCTGAATGCATATCAAGTCTACGATGATCAGAACAAGGCGATATTGGATTATTGTAAAAGTGCTGGAATTAATGTTAAACAATATCTTGGCTACCACCCAACAAAGCAATCTTGGATTGATCATTTTGGTCAGAAATGGCCATCTTTTCTCCTCAAGAAAGATCGTTATGATCCTAAAATGATTCTCTCACCTGGACAGAAGATTTTTAACCATTAGGAGTTTCATATATATATGTTGCTAGTTCTTTCTTTTCTGTGTAAGAATTATTTGTATGAATAAAAATCTCAAGTTTTGAAGAAATTCATGCTTTGATCTGTCCAAGAAGTTGTCTATATATGCGATTCTAAGACAATGGTCAATGTGGTATATTCAATTGAGTGAGCTTAAAAGATGAAACAAGGCAAATTTGTAAGCTTGGGTTCAGCAGCAAATTTGTCGATCTCTGTTTGAAAATTAAGTTTGAAGTTCATTCAAATCTTGGTATTTATGTTTATTTAGTAAGTATACAACTTAGATGTGGTCTCCGAAAATTACCCTTGCAAATTTTCTCTCTCTTAAAGATTAAAGATAGACAATCACGATTCATAATAAATATTGATGTATAACACTAAATTGGAGTTGTTAAGGGGCTTTTAATTTTTTTTGGTCTTCCCACCCAGTATCCACTAGCCACATTGGATCCCGACTAATCCGGGCTCGTTCCAGGAGGCAGATGAAGCTACCTCACGAGTGGTGTCTCTCAAGCTCGAACCCGCGGGCAGTTTGCCACTCCACCACATCCTCGTGGGTTGTTAAGGGGCTTTTAATGTTATGATAGGACGTGATATGTGGTATGGTCTTTGGTGCTTCTCACTATGCATGCAAAATGGTGTTGTACGTGGAAAATAACACATGCCATCACAAAATTTCACGTTTTTCTATAAATCT
This sequence comes from Breynia disticha f. nivosa, assembly GCA_948193385.1. Classification (NCBI taxonomy): domain Eukaryota; kingdom Viridiplantae; phylum Streptophyta; class Magnoliopsida; order Malpighiales; family Phyllanthaceae; genus Breynia; species Breynia disticha. Next base: position 8,843 of record CANYCX010401366.1, on the reverse strand, counting down.
ATACTAAGGGAGAGGAGATACATAAAATTTTGACATTTAACAAAAATTTTAGTTGACACATGACACTATATTAAACTAATTTAAATTTTAATTAAGACTAATTGGATAAAATGAATTTGATAACAATTAAGTGATATTATTTTTGTTAAATTATGAAACTATTTCAAATTAAGAAGTTCCTTTAGAGCACTTAAAATAAATAAAGAAATAATTTAATTAACTTAAAATATGGATATACTTGTTTTAAATTTTATTGACAGTAAAAATTTTATAAAAGAATTTTAAAAATTTCAAAATTAATATAATTATAATTATGATATTACACCACATCTCACGAGTCAACTGATATTTAAATTTAAATTGATAAGTTATCATATTTTGTTTAATAATTCAATATTTTACACATATAATAAAATTAAACATAATTATAATCAAAATTACTGACACTCGTCTTGACCTGGTCAAATACCTTAGATAAATAAATAATTTGAGATTTTTTTATGTTAATAAAAATTACATTTTTAAAAATTTTTTGTAAACTTTAATTTGAGTTTGGAACCAACTATATAATCATAAACAGAATTAATTTATTTATAAAAAATATTTTTATTTTTTATATTTCAAAATCTTTATTTAAAAATTATTTTTCTTGATTTTATTAACAAAATAGCTAATTATATTCTTATTTTAAAGTTAATTTTTTCAACAACATTCAATATAAACTCAGCCGGATTAATGGTAAGGTCATCGAATTTTTAGTCTGATCGGTCGAATTAATGTTTGACTTACAGAGTTCCTAGTTAGAACGGTCGGATTAATAAATTTTACTATATTTAGTGTATCTTTAATCTTAAATGTAAATTCAAACCTATTTAATAGCTAGGTCACCAAACTTTTTGTCCGAAATCAGTCGGAGTCGGTTCGAAATTTAAAACACTGACATGTGCAATATATTTCTCCTGTGGGCATGGTAGAATCCAAATTTTTATTAACTAAAAACTAGTAAATTTCTTCCAATTAACATGCTCCATTTCAAAACACTAAAATGATGTTCAGAAACAAATTAAAAGTTTCGTCCAAAAAAAAAAGAAACAAATTAAAAGTAGTATATTTTGGTCGGCAAGTACAGGATTTAAAGTAACTTTTTTCTAGGAGGAATCTAAAGCTCCATCCACTTCCAAACAAAACAGCCATAGCAGAGTCCAGTTAGGATCTTAGTGGCATCCGATCCAACTGTATGGTCTGGATTAGGGCACAATAGCTAGTCCTTTACCGCATATGATCAGCGATAAAAGATGTCAATCAGTAAACTGAGGATACAGAGTTTGATCTCTCGCTCCGTTACGACACTAAAAAAAACATACAAATTTTGACCTGCTGATTTGTTAAATCTATTTGAAACTTTCTAATCTTGATTAATGGAACAAAAAAGCTAAAACTTCATGTTCACCATCTTAATTTTTAACCCCAATGAATGGTTCTTAAAATGAATAATTAACACAACTAATTGCCTTCCTAACTATCTTTATGATTCATATGCATAAGTACTATACATGTGTCTAAATTCGTTAACATTTAACAATATAAATTGACCAAAACATTCCTTAAAAAAATTTCCCCAAGATTTTAGAGAAAATTTATGATTACAATACTTTATTAGGAAGATTTTATATGTTATTGCTGTCTCATATCATCTTTTAAGGTAAACCAATAACTCAATTAAATCCTATATGATCTTTCTTCTAAACGGCCAAAAAATCCATTATATATATATGTAAATCCCTTCCTTCTTCCCCATATCATCGTCTCTTTCATTACAACACAAAAAAAATGGAGGAAAAACGCTTCTTCATCCTCTTGTTATTGCTCATAATCAATTTCATGTACATTTCCACGGCTAGTGCAGACTCATTTCCATGTCCTATCCCACAGGAACTTGGTAACAAGCTTCATTTTGACTCCTCTGCCATTGATGCAGCTTCTTCTGACTATGGCAACATAGTTCATGACAAACCATTGGCAGTTCTTTATCCGACTAGTGTGGATGATGTTGTCAAGTTAGTTCAAACCTCGTATAATTGTCCTACACCTTTCACAATCTCAGTCCGAGGTAATGGTCACTCTACCAGGGGACAAGATATGGCACTTAATGGAGTTGTGATAGATATGAAAAGCTTACGAGACAGTAATCCAAGGAAGATTACTGTTAGATGGCCTAAGGGAGAGACACCGTATGTGGAGGTCGGAGGTGAGACGTTATGGAGTAGTATTTTGAATGCCACTTTCGAACAAGGACTTATGCCTGTGTCTTGGACGGATTATTTGGAAATAACGGTCGGTGGAACGCTGTCGAATGCCGGAATTAGTGGACAGACGTTCAACGTCGGGCCTCAAGTCAGCAATGTTCTTGAATTGGATGTTGTCACAGGTATGATTTGATCCAGAATCATTATTTTTTCAGTCAAGTTTCCAAGATAATGCATTTCTTCTCATTATTACTGCAAAAATCATATGGTTTTCAAATGCAAATCCAGAACTAATTAAGATACTACAATGGTGGTAGCCTTGCTAGCTTTAAGAGAATCCAAAAAGAAGATCTAAGGAAGCTTTTTTCAACCTAGTTCCATGGAGCTTTAAGAGAATCCAAAAGAAGATCTAAGGAAGCTTTTTACAACCTAGTTCCATGGCTGCAGTATTAGCTGCTCCAGAAACCTTAACAGTAACACAAAAGAACAAAATGTGTACAGTGACATGTGAATGAGAACAAAAAACTTGATGAGTACTAATTCTGCCAGAATTTCTTTTTGCCAATATCGAGGAATATTCTTCAGAAAATACAGAAGTCCAGTGGCGCGGGCACATCAGGGGGTTTGATCCCACAAGGGTTCGAATCCGCCTGAGCGCAAAACCCACCTGGGCCAGCTCCATTGCCTCCTGGAGCGAGCCGGATTAGTCTCGGCCAATGTGTCGGGGACACCGAGTGGTTCTGACAAAAAAAATATTGATTGTGTAATTTTTTTTGGTCAAGCCCCGGTATCCTCGACCCACTGGGCCGAGACTAATCCGGTTCGGGAAGGAGTTGGGGGTTAAGGTTCATTTCCCTTCCAATCGACGTTGCGGGGGATCGAACCTTGGTCCGCCCTACCAAGTTCAGCCCCCATTACCACTGAGCCAAGAGGTCGTTGGTAAATATTGATTGTGTAATAATATAATTTCTGATACAGAATGATTTTTTTTCCTATTTTGTGTTGAATATTACTTGATTCAGGCCAAGGAGAGCTTGTAACCTGCTCACCAAATATCAATCCAGACCTGTTTTATGGTGTTCTTGGTGGCTTAGGCCAACTTGGGATTATCACTAGAGCTAGAATTGTTCTAGGACCTGCTCCTGATAAGGTAAGTTCTCTTTTCTCTTTTCATTTACCTTTCTCACACATCCGAAGTTTACTACCATTTCTTATTTTCTTATACCTTGCGACCCAATAGATAAAATAACTGTAACCGTTCGATGCTATGAAAAACGGTTATGAGCGTTTGATTTGTTCGATATGAAACTATTTTAGATTGACATACTCAGATAATGATTGATTGCATATATAATTACTTAGTCTTATCATTGACCTTGCATCTTTTGTTCCAGAAAACATTAGTTTAGATTACGACTTGTTTGTTAGTGTGTATTTTCCAACACTTGATAGAGAATTAGCCTCCTTTATTTATCGAATGAGGATAACTCATAACTATTATAGATAGATAGTTACATAAAATCCAATTATAATGTCGTGACTAATTTTAAAAAATGAGAGAAAATTCTTTCAGAAAAAAAGTCAGCAGAAAAATATGTAAATTAAAATCGTTGACAATGTTCAGTCAATTGTGTATAGAGACGTGCCACTAGCTAGTTCCCTTCCTTCTTTCAACAATATTCATCTGAATTCAAGAACAAAAATCTTATTCGACAGGTCTATTTCCAACGAAATTCGTTGGAATCTGATCGTCGAAAAAGACATTTTTTTTGTGATAATTTGTATATGATATTTTTGTTTTTTATTTTGTTTCTTGTAGGTAAAGTGGTCGAGAGTTCTTTATACAGATTTCAATTCGTTCAGTCAAGATCAAGAGAAATTAATTCAAGAAAAACAATGGGATTATGTGGAAGGAGCATTACTCTTAGACAATGGCACTCCAAATATTTGGAGAACTGATTATTTTCCCACCAATGATCTTCCAAGAATTTTATCTCTCGTTAAACAATATGGTATTGTTTATTGTATTGAACTCTCCAAAGGCATTGCCTCCACAAATATCAAGCAACAAGACAAGGTATGATACAATCTATTAATTAAATTACATAGTCCCGTTTGTTTAATAAAAAATAATTTTTTTAGGAAAATATTTTCACAAAAATTAAATTTTTAAGCTTATTTTTTGAAACTATATTTTTTAATATTTTTCATTCAAATATTTAAAATATAATAAAAAATACATTTCCATATTTTAGTCAGAAAAAAATTCTTTAAAAATAGGAAGAGTATTTATTGTTATCTCATTGATTTTTACGTTGTAATTTTGTTTACTTATTTTCCGTTATTATTAATGTTATAAAATTAGGAAAATATTTTTTGGAAAAATAAATTCCGACAAACAAACGAAGCCTTGGTATTTAAATAATTTTCTGTACTTTGGATGGTCTAATTTTTTTTTAAAGTTAGGATTGACAACTTTATACCGTATAATATAACTAGTGAGTACACGATTATGACACAATATGAATGACATGAATTTAATTTTTATAATCTTTATATCATAAATAATGATATTTGATATAAAATAATACGATCATCCTAACTCGAATTGTCATTCTTAAAATAATCTGAGAATTTGTTTTTTGATCTCTTACAGGAACTCAAAAAATCGATCAAAGCACTGAGTTTTGAACCTGGATTTGAATTTTCGAAAGAAGTTTCCTACGTAGACTTCTTGAAAAGAGTTCAAATTCCAGATGCAGTTCAAGCACATCCATGGTTTAATCTTTTTATTCCAAAGTCAGGTATCACCAGCTTCAACTCAGGTGTTTTAAGAGATATAGTTCTCAAGAGGAATATTACTACCGGACCTGTACTCTTTTATCCAATGAATAAAGACAAGTAAGTGCTTCATTTTTCAATATAGTCCTTATTTCCGACGACCGTTTTCCGGCGAATTTTGTCGTAAATTCATATAAGTTTTGACATTGTTGGATAGTGTTAAATTTCCAGACTTACATTTTTTTTTTCTGAATTGTAGATGGAACGATAGAGTGACAACAGCAATACCAAGTGAGGGTATTTTCTACACAATAGGGCTTTTATATGCAAGTGACCTTAATGCATACCAAGTTTACGATGATCAGAACCAAGCAATATTGGATTACTGCGACAAAAATCGAATCAACATTAAGCAATATCTTGGCTCTCACCCTTCTCAACGTTCTTGGATCGCTCATTTCGGTGTGAAATGGGCAACTTTATACCGCAACAAGGCTCGGTTTGATCCTAAAAAGATCTTATCTCCTGGACAGAAGATTTTCAACTAGGGTTTACATCTGTGTTCTTATCTAACCTTCTTTTAGTGCTTTTAGCAGATGTTTACATAAATAAATGATTAGTAATAATGTTTACAAATGTCGATTAAATTTTGTCATTGCTTAAATTTAACAATGACGTTTTTACTATAATTAGGCGTGAGCATCATGAGTCGGATTGACGAACTAAAATCGTATCTTCAAAGAATTGAAACCGAACTAAAATTTTTAATTATTTTGATTCGACTTCCCTTCTACATTTACCCCCAACCAAGTGAGCCCTCAGTTTGATTTGTTTATGATAACTTTTCTGTATTTTCGTCCGGTACCGTCGAAGTCAAGTAAGTTGAGAAAATTATATAGACAGAAAGAACAATATACTATCCAATTCATCAGAAGATTATTAAAAATGGTCGTACTTTCTCAAAAAATATATCAAGAAATAGAAGGAATCATGTTGAGTTGATGAGTAAATTTGTATATAATGGTCTCAAACAGTGACAATTGTTGGATTCTTTTTAGGGTCTGAAGTTGTGACTCAGTTATTTAGCTTTCTGAATATCTCCATTTATAGTTTTGCACATGTTGGACTTAAAAAGATATCAAGTTGCATTTATTTTTCATATATTTGTGAATTCGTGTTAGTTGCATTGCAATTATGTCGTGATGTTTTCATTAAATAATATTATTTATGAAGTAAATATTATGAAAATTGATTCGTATCATTCAGTCGTATCAGAAACGTGCATTCAAAAATCGTGTCATCGTGTCAAAAATTAAGAGCTCTATGTTTTCATCTTTTTTATTTTGATTTTTTTAATGAACAAATAGATTCACCTAATATAATATTTTTAGTACAATTTACTAGTTTAATATATTTAGAAAAATTAATTATTTAAATATAATTACCATTTTAATATTTATGATGGAGAAAAATTTACTTGTTTTATTACAAAAGTATCTTAATCAAACAAAGAAGGATTACCAAATTCTAACTTGTTATAACTTTATTGTTAGATCATTTTTGCTGACAAACATTTTTAAGAAATTTATGACTATGTTATCTTAATATTTTATTAATTTTTTTATTAAACTATTTCTCTCTACTTATAAATATTTCATTAAATTTTCTCGTCATATTTCTCATAAACTTCTTAATAAATAAGTGGAGCGATCATAAAGTTGTTTATATTTATAAACTGCTTCATGGTGGTAAACCTCTCTCCTTGACATAAATTGGGGGATAAAACCCCATATACATAAATTGGGGGATAAAACCCCATATACTCTTAGAAGTTCTTAATTGTTACTAATTTTGATTACAATATGTTAATTTTAAGTAGAAATCAACCAGATAAAATAGCATTTTAATGCTATAATAAGTTAAGCAATGCACCAATTTACAATTTATCAAAAATTATTTTATAAATAAACACTTCAATTATTCTTTTGGCACAAACCAATAATCATTCTATGAAGTCTAGCCAAAGCACTTAGAATACAACTTGAGACACTCACACTGCTACACGACAATTTGGTTTATATCCAACAACACAAATAAAAGAATATGTAGAACAATATATAGTTAGTCCTATAAAAAAACTTGTACATATAACAAAATTGACATCAAATCACGATAATCTAGAACTAACAATACAAAATAAAATTTAAAGAAAATGCTTCAATTGTTTAGAAATTTTCAAATACAATCTGATGCATTACAATTACATAAAGTATTAATTGCATTTTGTATGGAACTGTCCTTTTGAAGTTATAAACTTAATATAAACTATATATAAACTTTATATATGAATTTAAATATTTGCAAATAAATAGTAAAAGGGGATAAATATGGAATCAACTCTTACATGTTGCACCTAATGCACTATCTGTCTCAATAATGCTCATTCAGTTAATCAAGGTTGAGAAATATTTTTTTCACATATCATAACTATTTGTACGGTTAAAGTTCTTCTCCCTTTTGTTTTCATTTGACTTATTCAAGAAGAGGAGTCAAGAAAGAAGAATATGAGCAAAGATTAACATAAATCTTAACAATAATCATGTCTAGACTAAATTTAGACTATTTTAAAAAAAAATTATCATAAGGTATACTATCATATTCAGATGAAAATGAAACTATTTCTCGAATATTAACACAAATCTTAATAATATTCGAAAAGCACGCTTCTATTCTTCTTTCTTGACTCCTTTTCTAGAATAAGGCAAATGGCAAAGAAAAAAGAGAAGAACATTCACAAACGAAATCTCTAGTATGATATGTGCAAAGAAAAATTTGTCACCTTTTACCAACTGAATGAGTATCATGGAAAATGTAAGAAGAAGAGAATTGAAGAGTACAAAGTACCAGCTGATGCATTGAAAGATTCAAAATCAAGAAAGAAGAAGAAGAAGAAGCAAATAAATCTATTTACTTGTTCATTGAACTAATTTTTGTTAGCTTTCTTCTTTCGGAGAATTTTTTGTCTTTTTTATAGAACTCAAAATCATGTATAAGTCATGTTTTGCTTGAATGCTCATTGAAAATCTTGATCATTTGTAGCCCATCTCCAATAAGACCTACACAAACACTATCAAAGTTGTTTTTTTTACATTAGGAAATGCTATGGAAAAGAGTATTATATATAAATTAAATCATGAGTAACTGGTTTAGAACAATAAATTTCTCAAATATAACATAAATCTTAATAATAATAATGTTCAGACTAAATTTAGACTATTTAAAAAAATATTATAAAGTATACTATCATATTTAGACGAATATCAAACTATTGCTCAAATAAAAACATAAATCACAAGTAACACATAAAAAACTAATTATTTCAATACAAGTGAATAATAATAATAATAACAAATGAAATCAAATACAAAAAACAAAACTCAATTGTTTTCTACATCTTAAAATCAAATTGCACAAAAAAGAACAATTACAAAATCAAATAAATCAACAATTTACCAATTAAGTAAAAGAATCGATGAAAAAACTTGCCATGGTCAATGTGAGCAATCACAGACATATTATGGATATTATGTCTGTAATCCATAATACGACGAAGGCCTTCTACTATAAAATTCTTTTAACGCGTTTAATAATATATGTTTCCTACATGTTGAATCTGTGATAAATGTCAATTTGTACTTATATTTCGTATTTTATTATTTGACATTTATCATACTTTTGGTTTAATAGCGTGTTATTTTGGCTCAATTATTATTCTTTTGTGTATTCAGGACTTAGGGCATACAAGTGCGAAATTCT
>CANYCX010401222.1:0-13738 GCA_948193385.1 Breynia disticha f. nivosa | reverse complement strand
CCTTAAACAAACCCTAAGTTTTCCACTCTTTCATCAACCTTTCTTCCACCAAAACTATCATAACATTTCCCTCATATACAAACCATCAATCTCAGTTCATATTCATCATTTCTAGCAAAGAACTCATCATAAAACAACTATACAACTCATCAAACAACCAAACCTCAACCTTAAGTAAACCTTCATCCAACTTACCTTCAACTTAGGATGAGAAATTGAGAAAGAAATCAACCAAAAACACTTTCCTTGCTTCAATTTCACTTTCCCCTGCTCTTTTTCCTTTCCTTTTGCTCTGAAATGAAAGTAGGTGAAAGAAGGTGTAGTTTAGTTTCTCGATACTTTGTAATCTTATATTTTTTTCTAACAAAATAGCAATCCACGCGTGGTGTATTGTGAACTAAGCGTGGTGGTAAAGACCACGCGTACTTCCCTTTCCACTGGGCGCACTCCCCAATTTCAGCATTTCTCCAATTTTCTTCGATCGTTTCGTGTTAACCTTATATCGACCTTTGATCAACCTTTATATATTGATGTTTAAACACTTATTTATTATAATTTACGACTAAAAATTCCTGAAATGTTACAGAGAGAAAGAAAATGCCCCTATTAAGAGAAGTCAATAAGTGAAGAAGTCGTTCCTATAAAAGAGAGTGAGGGGTCAAAAGAGTGAATACATGTATATACAAAAAGTGCGAATAATAAAAACAAATAAAGAAAAGAAAACGAAAACAAAATGTGAATATGAATGACAATTTGTGCGAAAGGAAAGAAAAAGTAATTGGCAAATATTTACAGTCATAAATAGAAGCTCGAGGTGTGCCGGGAGCGAACAAGCCATAGGTGGCATTGGCATGGGCTGTGGTTGAGGCAACATGAGTTATGGTGATCGGTCAACATGGAGCGTGTTGACCAGCACGAGTCGTGTTGATTTAAACTAACACATTCAATGTACTGATGGCACGACCATCGTGTTAAGCACTTGCAAACACAAAAATGAGTTAGTTGAGCAACACAACCATCGTGCTAATAGGCATGGGGCGTGGTAGTCAAAAATGACTCGAAAAACACTGTTTACATATACAATTTGCAAATAACCAACACATAATCAAAAACATCAATCCTTAAGAGCAACTTACAATAGAATATTTTAACCAACAACAAACATTCACAATAGCTGATTAAACATGATAAATAAGACAAATATGGTAGAATGTAAATAAGTCTGACAATAGAGTACACATAATACCATAAAAGTATCACAACAAGCATAAACAAGTTTAAAAAGCTATACTCCTACAACATACGTCTACAAAATCAACTATGAGGAGAAAAGTGTGAAGTATCACCAAGTAAGTACTGGGGAGGAGGAAACTAAAGCTCTAGTGGCTGGTAATATGGAATGCTCGCAGAAGGAGGAGCTGGAGATTGAACAAAATTTGGTGTAGGAGACTGCAACTAAGGATGAGTAGCAAAAGTCGAAGGTGCAGTGTGTTAGGGTGAAGAAGAGTGACGCTATGAAGGACGACGACATCTCTCACAAGTGGCACCAACATCTGTTTCATCTGAAGAACAACAACTCAAACACTCTACTAGAGAGCAAAGACTATCCATGATAGCATCGAGACGACTAATAGTCTCGTGGCAGTATGTTTGAAGCTACTCAACATGTTGTATATGTGCCCTCTGATGCTCCTCAAAATGTGCTCTTTGCTTATATGCTAACTGATGTTGTCTCTGCTCTATTTGCTCATATCGCTGAGACTGAGTACGCTGCTCGCCAATTAACGCCTTGTGCTGCCTCTCTACAACACTAGCTTAGATCGGATCTCCAAAAACTGGCGATCAACCTTCTGCTCTCTATAATGCACTCTCGATGTACTACTGCGCATTGCAGTTGTTAAGGTACATCGCTACCCACTCCTCTGGATCAGTAAAGAATCCACCGAAGGTCGATAATGATGATGGAGGATGGGCATAGAAGTGGCACTCTAGCTGTGAAGGTACAAAAGATGGTCCATTAGAGTAGGAGAAGTTATAAGGTAATGGGCTCGGCAGTGCTGAGGTCAGCTTTGTAGCCTAAACTGTAGGAGAAGGTGATCGGGGAAGGTGCTGGAAGGGGTACTGAAAGCTAATCAATCTCGGCACTTTGTGATCTCTGTATATTATATTCATATTTTTATAGCGTTGCATATCCATACCAGAGATACATCCTAGTAACGTGACTGAATCGTCGCTTAAGTACGCAATACCCAACTCCTTAGCAATCCTCGCAACAAAATAAGTTTCTATGATCACTTCAACTTTTTTTTTGTGTTTCTAATAAATATGATTGAGGAATAAATGCACCACATTAACAAGCTAGCCATGCAGGCAGACGTACATACAATGGAGGTATCTCTTGCTTTTTACACCATCACCGTCGATCGTCCATAGGATCGTTCGGGTAAGCAACCTATGTATAATCCTCAACAATGGATATACTTGCTCAGTTTGGAAATGCTAAGATGATAATTGCCTCCCTACTGCTTTGTGAGCTCCATCCATAACACCGCGTCATCAATACATTGCTGATCAAAGATAGTACGCTCCCTCAGAGAATTCTCAATACAATCAGGACCTCTAAGTACCCGCTCTAATCTTTCAAAGGTCCACCTATGCCAAACTCTAGCTTTCCTAAACTCTAAAATTCTCCCCTTATAGTCCACATTCAACGTAGTAAAAAATTCCAAAAATAATTCCTTATATAACACCAATTGTGCATCCATTTGAACAAACTCAATCAAACCTTCATTAAATAACAACTCGTTCATGTCTAAATCTACTTCCAATGTCTTCAAAACATCGAAATTAGTAAATTTTTCAACATGAATTGGACGTTTAAAGAGAAGGTTATACCTTATGCGCTAGGAGTCTCATCAAAATGCAAGAAAGGGTGATCATCGACACTCTACTTATGTTTTTGGGAAGAGGGGGCAACCATTTTGGAAGAAAATTGATGAAATGGAAGTAGGAAATGTGTTTAGAAGGCGTGTATTTGACTGGAATGTCATTTTTTGGATACATAAATTCGATAAAGATAATACAATATTTATGAAATTGTAAAAAAAATTGTATTATTCATGATAATATGAATTAAAAAAATTGAATAATTATTATACTTGTATATGTGCCATTGTAGAAGGAAATTGTAATTTACATAAAATACATATTTTCTACACGATAAGACGAACATTTAATTCATAAAAAATTCAATTTATATTTTCTTATTTAAAATTTCAAATAACAATTTGTTCGTCAATGGAGTATGTTGACCATGACACAAATACAATATGCAAATGTTTTTTTGAACAAACTCGACATGTATTTGGTAAATTGATATTATAAAATGCATATTCGATAAAACTAGAAATACATTTTTTTGGTGTATAATATAATTTAAAAGATGATAAAAGTTTTGTAAAAATTGTGATATGTGTTTACCATAAAATGGTTTTTAAAAGAAAAAAATTACTTTAACCAAGCAAATATGATATATTACTTTAATGAGATTGTCAATGACAAATGCAAGAACATATAAAAGCTAGTACAAATCAATATAAAAGTGATGGACGAAGAAAAATAAAAAGAGTGGTTGACTGACACTCACATCAAATGCATTGGCATTAAAAACAAATTGAATTGATTTTTTAAACTTTACTTAATGTATTTTATTGCACTACTTTTGTGGTTTCTGGTGTACTATGCCATGCAATGCAAGTCAAGATATTGATACACAAAGAATCAGGCTTGGTATCCTCACACCTGTCTTTTGCTATAGATTTTCATACCATAATTGAGGACATACTAAAATATTTTTTTTTCATTATTTAATAATTATGTTAATTATTAACATGAAAAATTGATTAAATTAATATTATCCATCTCATATTTGGTTAAAAATTCGTTAATATGATAATATGTATAATTGAATATACGTAAAACTGTATTTTTTTTACGCAACATATATTAAAAAGGTTTGATTTTTGCATAAACTTGTCGTTTCACTCATAACACGCTAAAATCATTATATTTTGTAATATTTTGTTAATTTAGCAAAAAGATATTAAGATTGAGAAAAAAATTCAATATCTAAATTTATCATTAAATTATTTATATATAAATTAGTTTTAAATTATATATTTCCTAAACAATTTGGAATTGCTGGTTCGAGAATCAGACCAGAACCGGTCCAAAACCAGACCAAACCGTGTATTCCACGATTTGTTTTTGGTTCAAGCTCCTCTTGAGCAGCATACTACCGGTTCCAAACTATGTAACACCTCTAGTTAAAGGGAAAAGGTAAAGGAGAAGAAGAACAAGTTAAAAAAATTGATCATGGTTTAGATGAAGATATAGGTGAGGGAAGAGCAAGATTAGGTACTGGGGTTGGGTTGTGATAAATGTGTTGGGTTGGATTAATGACTTGTTTATGAATTGAGTTTGTTTTTTAGTTAGTGTATTGCAGGTTAATTGCATTGCCATGTCCTTTTTGTTATTGGATGTTTTATTCTAGTTTTGGTCTATGTTTGTTTAGAAAGAATATATAGTTAAGTGCAATGAGAATCAAGGCTTGGAATTCATAATGATGTGCTTTTGGATTTCCTTATTTTAAATTATGTTCTGATATTGTTTGAAATTGTCCTATAACAAGACTTTTATATGAGTGATGGAGAAGACATATGTATTTTTGTGTTGATAGCCTAACTCTAGCTTTAGTATTTTCTACAATGTGTTTGGTGGAATCTCTTTGCTCATCATACAATCATATTCCAATAATATCAATTGTGTTTGTTGTTCGGTGGAATCTTGGCTGGTCACCTTGACAATCTTTAGCTTTTTGTTGTCTTTCTTAACAATAGCGTTGTACAACTCTTTGCCTATGGTCTCATAATAGTATTTTCTGTACTTTCTTATTTTAAATTTTGTTCTAACACTATTTGAAATTATCCTGTAACAAGAATTTTATATGAGTGACAGAGAAGACAGATGTATTTTTTATGTAGATAGCCTAACTTCAGCCTCAATATTTTCTACAATGTGTTCAGTGGAATCCCTTTGCTTATCATTCAATCGTATTCCAGTAGTGATCAAATGTGCTTATTATTCTGTGGAATCTTGGTTGGTCACGTTGACAATCTTTAGCTTGGTGTCTCTCTTGGAAATAACATCATCCCTCTTGGCAATAACGTCGTCCAACTCTTTGCCTATGGTCTCATGGTAGTATTTCCTGTACTTGTTTTAAATTTCGTTATGATAATGTTTGAAATTGTATTGTAACAAGTGACAGAGAAGACAAATGTATTTTTGTGTAGATAGCCTAACTCCAGTTTTAATATTTTCTGCAATGTATCCGGTGGAATCTCTTTGCTCATCATACAATCATATTCCAGTAATGATCAAATGTGCTTGTTATTCTGTGGAATCTTTGCTAGTCACCTTGGCAATCTTTAGCTTGTTGCTGTCTTTCTTAGCAATAGTGTCGGCCAACTTTTTGCCTATGGTCTACTTGTAGTATTGCCTGTAGTTAATTTAAATTCTATTCTAATACTGTTTCAAATTGTCTTGTAACAATACTTTTATATGAGTGACAGAGAAGACAAATGTATTTTTCTGTAGATAGTCTAACTCCACCCTCAACATTTTTTTACAATGTATTTTATAGAATCTCTTTGCTCAACATACAATCATATTCCAATAATGATCAAATGTGTTTGTTGTTCTGTGGAATCTTTGTTGGTCACCTTGCCAATCTTCATCTTGTCGCCATCTTTTTGGGAATAACGTCGTCCAACTCTTTGCTATGGTCTAATGGTAGTATTTCACATACTTCCTTGTTTTAATTTTTATTATGATACTGTTTAAAATTGTCTTGTAATAAGTGTAACACCCCAAAAATTAGCCTAATTTATTTAGAAAATATAATAGAAAATAGTATGAATGAATACGAGTTTAACGAATTCAAAACAAGCAGGTCGTGCTGTGCCAACGGTTGAAAATAAAAATAGCACGCCAACTTAGCACGAGTTGTGCTACAGGTCGTGCCAATCATGTTAAAATATGTGGTTAGCAGAAACAGAAAGGAAAAACCCATTATTTCCTTTGAAACTTTCCCAAACGAAAACCCTTGAGTTCTAAATCAATTTAGATCAATTTTTGGGCCGAAAATGATTGAATTCATGTCGAAAATCAACTATGTGAAGGTAATTCTTAAACCTTTATATTTTAGGGTTATGGTTGAGATAGAAATTGTGAATTTTATGTAGAAATGTTGACATTTAGTTAGATTAAAGTTGTTAGTAATCTTGTGAATGATTGGGAAAGTTAATTGGGAAAGTTATGAAATTGAATGATTTTAGGGTTATGGTTAATGAAGGAAATTAAGGGGGTTTTGTACAATTGGCTGAAATATATTTATATTGAATGGTTATTTAACGTAAAGGTATGAAAATTATATGATAGGAGACTAAATTCAGAGCTTGGATTGAAGTTGGTTCCACGCCAACTTTAAGGGAGTTCGGGGTAAATGTTTTACACTCGCCAGTATAGGTTTTGTATTTGTATGGTTAATCTTATTTGATTAATGTACAAATGTGTTGAAATGATAGTTCAATTATGCCTAAATAGACTTGCTTGATAAGTTTGATATATTGAGCTATATGTGTATTTAAGCCTTGAATTAATTATGTGAGAGCATAATTTAAGTGTAAGAATAAGCGAATGTTATTTATATGCTTAATTGTTATGGCTTATTGATAAGTATGGTATAAAGGATTTTTGGTGAATCTAAGATTAAGTTTTGTATTGATATGTTCTCACTTTTGAGTAAGGATATGATTTGTGTAAGCTAAGCTTACTTATGATATAAGATGCGAATATAAAATGTGTTTATGCTTATTGAAGAGCATGGAATTTTGAAACCTTGATTGAGTTATACATGAATATGATGGCATGACTATGCCCTTGCTTTTATGGACTAGGTTGAATGAGGCTTTATACTATGTGTTTATAAACTATGATTTATAAAAGGTTTGCAGATAATGTATAATAAGATATGTGAGGATGCATACTATGATCACAATGTATTGTCATTGATTATGATTTTAATGTATGAATTGCATTAGTATGCATTGATAATGTAATTTTGCTATGCTTGTATGATAGCTGAGAAAAGCATGTATAATGAGAATGTGTTACCATTCCATTTAATACAATGATTCATAACATGTTTTGATTGAGATTGGCCTTATGAATGCATATGAGACATTCATGTATTGCATAAGCATCATATGACACGAGCTGTGTGCTATCTTTATGAGCTTTGTGCTAACTTTATGAGCTGTGTGCTCTTCTTACTACTCAAAAGTTGTGTGCTATTCGAATAAGTTGTGTGTTATCCTTATGAGCTCTGTGCTCTTCTTACTATGTGTGTGCTATCCTAGGCTGAGCCTAAGGAATTCTGAGAGAGATCTCGATACCGATTTGGGGCCAATGATATTTTGAGCTGGGCTTAATGCCGAATTGGGTTTGATACCGGTCAGGGACAGAGGGAAAAAATTAAAAGAAAGGAAGAGAAATACTCGAGACATAATGCATGTAACTTACATTGGCATTGCATTACATTTCATAATTCATGCATACGTGATTGAGCACTCTTGTGTTCCTATGTAATGGTATGAAAGTTGAAATGTTGAGTTTGATTGATAATTGTATTCTCTCTTATTTGATAAGGTATCTTGCCTAATGAACTTGGAAAGAGTAATGCTATATAGTAACTTTTGTGTATATATATCTTATATGAGACTTGAAAGATGAATGTGAATGATGGAGCATAAAATTTTATGTGAAGGATTAAGTGGAAATTGGTTGTATTTCATGATTGAAAATGTATGAGAATGAATGTGCATGCTAGGAGCATATGTATTGTATTGAAAGGATTGGGAAAACTATGTACTTATGTATTATATATAAAGAAGGAATAAGAGTTGGTGATATACTTGATTGATATGTAAAATGGTCCTTTAAGTTAAAAGTCTAAGTTAAGTAAAGTATTTAACTTGTTGGTATGATGGTAATGAATGGAACTTAAAGATGAGGAAATTATGAATAGCTTGAATTGTGTTCAAAAGTGCAAACTATTCAGCTAAACCAGAGGGTCATCATGCCCGTCGTGTTGATCAACACGGACGACGTGCTGAGCCCGCGATGTTAATTTTTCTGGCATGACTTGTGCCCAGGAATCTGTTCATATTGAGGATGAGAATGATGGGAGTGCCACCAGCACGACTCATGCTCCTTGCAAAGTTTTCTGATGTGAAATAATTGAATCTAATGAACAAACATTTGATCAAGATTAAATGGGGATGTTTACCTTATAAGAATGCATTTTGAGCAATAAAACTAGAAGAAAATAACTTATTTTAGATACGTGAAATTATCGCATGAAAAATTGGGATATGGTCACTACGTGTCACATTAAAGTTTAACTTTTTATAAATAACATGTTTTAAAACCTATACAAATTCAAAAAAATATATATACCACCATATGAAAGTTTTTCAAAATTTATTGAACAAATATGAAATATCTACAACATATTCACAAAGTATCCACAGATTGATATCAATTTGTGGATGCTTTGTGGATGTGTTGTGGACATTAATTTTTGAGAAATTTTTTACAAATACTAGTTTTTTAAAAATTTTCTTATTTTTTACTAACATTCAAATGTTCTTAAAATTAACACACCTCGTCAAATATTCTTTTAGAATTAGTACTACTTTTAATTGCAGCCTATTTGTTAATTTCATTGCCCATTTTTTCCATGACACACGACACTATTTTATAGAATAATCCAAATTGCATTAAATCAATGCTTTAAGTGTGTTGGTTATTAATAAATATTTAAAGTTGGTATTTTTGTTAAAATATTTGCTAAATTTGGTATTAGTGTAATTTACAATTAAATCCTGAAATCACTATTCCTTGTCCCATATCTGAACTCTTAAAATCAAATTTTCCATCAACATTCACATGATTAACTACTGCACATTTACTTTTGAAGGAACCAGTAGACTAATAACCATTCAACCTAAAACATTTATCTCTCGCTTGTCCCAATTTCTTGCAGCATGTACATTCTAACTATGAGAATATTTGTTTATTGCGTCAAAATTCCATAGCAGATGCATCACCTAAGAACTCCATAATACCAACACTGTAATTACGTTGTGACTCTTCATTAAGGACTAAGTTATACGCTTCATCCAAATATGGAAAGGGCTTCATCATAGTAATTTGAGACCTTTCAACAGTAAAAGAATCATTTAGGCCATTCAAGAACTTGAACGCATAGTCCTATTCTTAAAGTATTGCAAACTTCTCAAAACACTGAATATTACATGATCCACAGAAACAATGAGGCAATAGATGGAACAATTTTAACTCCTCCTACACAACACTCAATTTGTAACACCCAAAACTTAAATATCTTTTTCAAATAAAATATAGAATTTTTGGCCACCTTTTTTTTCTTTTAAAACAATTGAGTAAGCAAGAGAGGAAAGAGAAAGATAAATCTGCTTCATTTAAAAAGCTTTTACCAGTGTTCGGTCGTATACAAAAGATGCTATAATTTTGCATAAGCAATGGAAAATGACTTAAAGTTAAAATATGTAAATTTTCTATCTATACTAAAGTTCGTATAGAGTTACAAAAGTGTATAAAAGCCCAAAATAAGCTAGGAGCCACGACATTGCCAAGAGTATTGCACTGCTAGCACACCAAAATGTCGTCCCACTGCACACTACTATGCTCTGCACATTTACACAAATCACACACACATTATGAGTAACTAAATACCCAGTAAGTACGCCTACAATACTTACAAAGGTACTTAATGCATAAATACTCGTTACTTAAATGTTTTATGTACATTAGTCAAGTGTGAGGTTTGCCTTCCTACCTTTCCTAAATTCATAACCTCATATATTGTTTATTTGTACATTTTTCACTTGTAAATTCTCAAGATCATATTGTTTATTGAATAGAAACAGTTTGGGAAACGACTTAGTTAGCCTGTTTTCCAGCCTGTTTTGTCCTCTCGACTCAAACTAGGAAGTGAAACGGCTTAGAAATGGTTTGGCCAAACCATTTCCCAGCCCATTTCATTCTTCTATTTTCCTCTAGAAAAAAAAGATTTGGGAAATGGTTCTGGGCAAACCGTTTCTGAACCCATTCTGGAACTTACTGGAGGTGAAACGGCTTAGGAAATGGTTTATACAGCCCGTTTCCCAAGCCGTTTTGACCTACTGTTTCCATTATACAGCACACTTAACATATTCAATCCACATATTGCATACCAAGTCATATTCCACACCATTACAACCTTAATTCCAAACATACATTTCATTACCAATCATATATCTTTTCTAGACATTCACAACATCAAATCCAACAATAAATCATCAATCCAATCACACATACTTAATCATTTTCATTTAATTCTTTTCCATTAACAATTCATTACTCACACGACATACATTAATCCCAAAATCAAGCATACAATTTCACACAATTTCAAATGGATGCTCGATGAAAATGCTAATGCATTCTACATATAATATGCCCTAGGGTTCACTCATCTTTTTTTTCTTTGAGGGATCTCTCTCTTATGAGCACATGCTCCTAATAATACCAACGGTGAGCACACACTCCTTTATTTACCGATAGTGAGCACATGCTCCATGGTTTTGTCGGTTTTCTCTCTTTTATTTTTCTCACCATGAACATGTCACACCATTCTCATACAATGTCATAATGTCTTGGATGCAATTATACCATTTCCATAAAATACATGTCAAATGCATTATTCTTCAATGATAACACATTACTCATTTACGATCAATCACCATTCCATTCATGATATAACATAACAACATGGTCATTAACTCATCACTCACAAGAATTATATTCATTATTCCATCAAGCAATTCATAACACATCATTTACATAGTGCATTGCTCATTCCATCCAATAACCACTCCAAACTCAATAACACACAATACAAGTGTAATCTTAATAAACACATTGTCTGTTAAACTTAGTTCATGCATTTCAATCATTTTCACACTTTGCACGTAAGTCCATATAACATAGTTTCTCGCATTCTCAATAATGAAAATTTAATCAATCATACTTAACCATACAGATGCAAGACATACCAAGGTAAGTGTGTTTCGATGCACTTACCTCAAATCCCGTGAAGTCAGGTCATGGCTAAACTCTGATCTGGACCTCAAACCTCATTACCTACATTATTTATACCATATTTCCCACATTAATCTCAATTTCACTTTAAATTTCACATTTCCACTCTTATTTAACAAAACCTCCAATTTTACGAAAACCCTAAAATCTCAATGTTTACCTAACCCTCGGTTTTTAGTTCATAGTCCACCCATATTACTTCCATTAACGTAACTTACCCAAAACACCCATCTTCCTAACCCTAACCTTAAAATCCCACAAGCATCAAGTATAAAGTTAGAGCTCAATTTGCTCTTTCATAGAGAACATCGAGTACTCTCTTTCTTAGGCCAAGAACCACTAGATCTAGGGTTTTTAGGGTTAAATTTGATGGTTTTAGGTCTTGGATTGAAAGTTTTCCAGGGTAGAATGGAGAGAGAAGTCAGGTGGCTCTAATAGGGTTTTTGGTTCCTTTTCTCAAATGTTCACGCATTTTCTATTTTTAAAACCCAACAGGCCCAAACGGTTTGCACAAACTGTTTGCCTACCCATTTTGCCTTTCTGTCAACGCAACATTACTTTCTTGTCTGTATCTAAAATGGTTTGGGAAACGGTTTTGCCAGGCCGTTTGACACTGTCTAGACAACATTTTTCTGAATATTTGGTTATAATTTTCGGGACGTTACACAATTCATCAGAGCAAGCATCGACAATTTTTGTACCTATTGTTATGATACAAAATTATTGCTATAGATCCTTGCTACATTAGGCTTTCAAAATTTTGTCTTCAGAACACTCCATATCTGAGCTATGCTTTCAAATAGAACAGACATAAAGAAATCGAAGCTGAAATAGATCACAGAAGCCAACCAACAATTAAATCGTTGCAACGACACCAAAATTGTCGCTGCAGATAACAAATCCTTGGTACATTAGGCTTTCAAAATCTTATCTTCAGAACACTGTATATCTGAGCTGATGTTTTCAAATAGAACACACGTGAAGCAATCGACGTTGAAATAGATTGTAGGAGCCAAACAACAATTAACTCGTTGCAACGACACCAAGACACATACATTGGATCACTAACAGCTGGATAGAGAATATCACCATTTGCAAAACCAAGCTTATTATGAATCGATAACGCTAAGGAGAAATATCTAATCCATTTAGAGTAACTAGTGGTGTTCAATTCAGGGATTATAATAACTAACGAATGATTATCGGACTGGTGAAGGAAATAGGGTGATTAAGGATCACAAATAGGAATGAGTAAGCTTCGATTGAATTTGGCCATTACTGTTTTGTTATGGTTTGATGATTACAGGTTAAGCTCTGATACCATTCTACAAAGTGTTTAGCATAGAAGTTCAGAGAAGGTTTTGATATTTCTAGAATGACAAACAATAATGTCTCAATCGATAAGAATAATAGTGTTGCTTACAAATGATTTATTTATGGGGCCAACAATGAAAATAACGAGCGGCAAATTCAAAATTGTAGAAAACACAACTTCAGCTAGTAACGAATAATGGCCAATGACAATTGTATCATGCAAACTACAACTTCTTCAATATTAACTATCAACAACTTTATATCCCAGCAAACAAACTACTGCTCAACCTGCTGCCAACTTTCAACAAAATCACTCCAGCTTGAGGCTTTATTTTCTTGTGTGATTTTGAGACATTCCCAAAGCAGATATGAGGCTTCATATTAGCAGCAAAAGATTGCAATTAAGGTTCTTGTTGATTTTTGCAGGCAAAAGAACTATATGGTTGAGATGTATGCCAACTTGAATTGTGACATAACACGTAGTAATGTGTTTGAAGACCTTGCCAATCTATTGTTAAAGTATGCATTTTTTGTGAACTACCCATTGTTTGCAATGCATGTACTTCATTCTGATGATCTAATAGGTGTTATTCAGGGAATGACTCGACAAATAGGAAATTGTATATGTTATTTTATTTGTTTACATGAATCTTTCATGAATATAATTCAGGAACGACATCTCATCACTAAGTCTGTAAATCCTGCAAACTAAAATATGATTAGAGGTCGGGGCTCGTCCCTTGGTCGTACTCCCATGTTGAAGTTATTAATTGAATAATAATTCCGTAGTTTGTTTCGGTTGGTAAGAACACACCTTTGAAGGTATTCTGAATCTCTTTATATAGACTAGGCGTAATAAATATCATTCAATATAATATTTGTAATGTCTTCTTATTAATAATTGTAATATCTGTAATATCTTTTTATTAATGATCGTAATGTCTATAACTTCTTTCTATCTAATGACCGGTACCATTAACTTTATTTAATATTTATGGACTTAACCAGCTTTGTGAGTTTTAAACCTTTCTTCATGGAAGTTGGATAATATGTGAGTGACCCAACACCTTTAAATAATACTTTTTCTATCCTTTAATGATATACATACTTTTTATATATA
>CANYCX010401206.1:0-24869 GCA_948193385.1 Breynia disticha f. nivosa | reverse complement strand
TAAGAGAAGACATGGTATTGGTTGTTATCATAACATACATTTCAAAGAAAAAGCGATAAAAATGAGAATAAAATGACCTAGTTAAAATGGATATACATATACCATATCGAGAATATAAAGATTGAAGCCTTTGCGTATTTGTTCAAATTCTCATTAAATCCTTCGTCAAATGCTCACATGGAAGAAAGAAATTTGACGTCCATCACAATTAATAATGCAGAGTACAAGTACTCTAAAAAGAATTTCAGAGTTTTCTTTTCGAGTATTACTTATTTCTTCCGTCCTTTAGAAATAAACACAATAAAAATTTTACATAAAATGATAGTTATAATAGTTAAAATTAGTTAATTATATTATACGCTTAAAAAGTCTTTATTGAGAAATACTCCACTAAAAAATGTGTTTTATAAACGAAGATAAAAATGACAATATACTTATTATAAGCAAATTTGAGAAAAAAAAAGATTGCTTATATAATAAAAAATCATATATAAAAAGAGTACTACTTATAAGACACAACCATATATACACATTATATAAATTTATACAATAATGATAAATGTTGGCAGAATGTGACATGAAACTAACAGCAATAAATTCTCATTAATACACCTTTCATGGAACTAGTCCATATAGCAATATATTGTGTCCAAGATAATGAAGTGTCTCGTCTTCCCTCTTTTTTTCTTCTCATCATCATAACAATTATGGAATCTAAATATTCACAAAAAATCCTTTCAAGATCATTTTTTATCATTGGACCATACAGATCTTGACCCTTCATAACCTATATATCTATCTGGGTATAGACGAGAAATTAAATAAAGCATTAAAAATATGTTATTAATAGTCATTAAAGTTGACAAATAGTTTTTGCATAGTAGCAAAGTAAGACTTCCTAGCTGTGAACACTACACATGGTGGAGGAATGTTATAAAAATACAGTCGAATCGGTGAACCGAAATTTTTTTCATTCTGACTGGCTCCCTAAAAATGGCATTACTCTACTTAGATTAATAAATTAAATTGGTGCTTGCTACTTAACATGTACTGGACGAGCTTTTTCAATTATTTTTAAAACATTGGTGAATCAGATGGTGAAGAATTCACCAAATGAAGAATGCTGTTCCAGTAATTCTTATTATCTTCGTAGTAATCACTTCCACTTCCACTCCCGCCATTGTCAGAATCCTTGCCGCTGTCTGATAAACTCCGGTCGGCCGAGTCATTGAGCAGAAGATTAGTGAAATTCTCTTCCATGACACTCCCAGCATTCACATTGTGGCCACTGCTTGACCTTAAGGACTCGGGAGTCCATGCACTCTCTATGGATATTGTCAAGTCATGAATGCTTGAACTAAATGAAACTGAATTGTCAGGATTTGTAAGACCTTTCCAGTCTTGTTCACCTTCTTCTTTTATGATTTCAGTCTCCGATGAACCTGAAGTGCTTCCCACAAACTCGATCATTGGAATTGAATTCTCTCCTGATGCAATTGTTGAGTTCATTATTTGTGGTGCATTCTCTGAGAAAGTAAGAGTAGAAGTTGGAGATTCAAGATGGTCAATCCCTCCAATTCCGGCACCGTTTTGACCTGAACCACTACTGTTCCAAGCTTTTAGGGTTTGAGTTGAAGCAGAAGAACCAGGGACGTAAGTGCTGAGGTGGTGATGAAGTGAACGTGACCTTAGTTTAGATTCTCGAACCAATCTAGCTTCAGCCTCGAGCCTGGCACTCTCCCACTGAGCCATGTGGCTAAGATTTGCAGCATTCTTGGACTTACCATCATTGCAAAGCAAGGCATCATTTTTTGGTTTGTGTGTCACTGGATCTATCCCCATTTTGGCTAATCTTTTCTTAAGATGAGTGTTCCAGTAGTTCTTGATTTCATTATCGGTTCTTTTTGGCAAGTGAGTGGCGATGGCCGACCACCTGTGAACAAGACAACAGACACATAATACAGTCCTTAAAAACAACAAAAACCCTAGAAAACACCGAACAGTATCTTTAACCATTTTTGGATCCTCTCTTATATGTTCTAAAAGACAAGAACAGGACCAATCTAAATGGATTAGCATGGACAGAAAAAAAAATTAAAAAGATAAAAACGTATTTTACTTTTGTTTTATTATTTCCTGGAAAATTGAAGAAGTGTATATCATTTAAATATGTTAATAAATGCAATGTGATTGGATGTCAGAAACACTAAATGTTAGAAATGTACATGAGCACAAAAATACAGTTGAAAATCGAGTAAATTAGATTTTTCTTCTATACAGTTAATTGAAAAGATGATCACCCCTGCGATTAATAGATTAGAATGAGCTGTTGTGTTATTAAAAAATCAAAGGCAGTTCTAGCGACAGCTCTATTGTGGGAAAAATTTTTGTTGAGAACCCTACAAAAGTTTTTATACAGCTTCCAGGTTTCATGAATAACTTCGACGTCAACTTCACTACTAAGAATAAGACTTTTATAAAGTCATTACTTAAAAATTGAATGGAAACGTGACCGGACCGTCACCGGAATCTTGCTTCAGAAGAACTTTACATGATGAAAAAATACTCTACCTGTTTCCTAAAAGAGCATGAAGTTGAATAATGGTTTGCTCTTCTTGTAAACTGAACTTTCCTCTCTTAATGTCCGGTCTGAGGTAGTTAGTCCATCTAAGCCTGCAACTTTTTCCACATCTTTGAAGTCCTGAAAGCAATGACACAGAGTTTTTGTAATTTAATACATAGAAACTGATACAGAAACTTATTTATATGTGTAGGTAAGTAAAAAGGACCTGCTTTGGACGGCAAAGCACGCCAACTTCCATGGCCATGTTCTTCAATGTAAGCTAAGAGCTTTTGATCTTCTTCAGGTGTCCATGGTCCTTTCTTCAAGCCTACTTTATCACAACATGGTGATCGACCCATTTTGCTGCTAACAAGGTAGTTGCTTTTAGTTCATTATATAATACAAGTAAATAGAGAATTTATTGAGAGAGAGAGAGAGAGAGAGAGAAAGCGAAAGGATTTGTGTTTTGTAATGAAGAGATATGCAGAGTAGAAAGGTAAGCGAAATAAATGGATGGAGAAATTACTTTGATTCAAGAGTATATATAGATCAGAAATATTTTTAAAAGGGATGAAAATAGACGGCTTAAAAATAATATAAAAAAAATATGACAAGCGGAAAAATATTATAAAAAAATACACCATAAATAAAAAATATAAAAATAATCCTAACCCCTTCTAATTCTGTCACTGCGGCACATGACAGAACTGCTCTCCTATTTAACACAACATTCACTTCCTACTTCCAATCCTTTACCCCTTTGATAGGGCGTATATGTGAGTAGTCCAACTGGAACTAATTAAAGGTTTAGATTGTCATTTCATATTGCATTAAGGTCGTCATCAACACATGTGGGATATAAATTTAATTCTAAATTTACATGTTTTTATTTTTCTGTGCATGCAAACAAGATCAATACTCTTATTTCTAAACTAGTTGGATTCACAGAGAATAAGTATTGGAAATGCATCCCACTTTAAATAAGTTGAAGAATATAAATAGTTTATAATGATATAGATTTTGTGTCTCATAAAAGCTAATTGATTTTATATTAGAGGGTTCCACGACCAGTATCATTCATAGACCCACGCACGTGTGCACAGGCCCATGAA
The DNA here is from genome assembly GCA_948193385.1 of Breynia disticha f. nivosa. Lineage (NCBI taxonomy): Eukaryota > Viridiplantae > Streptophyta > Magnoliopsida > Malpighiales > Phyllanthaceae > Breynia > Breynia disticha. The sequence continues at coordinate 21,194 of CANYCX010401206.1, read as the reverse complement.
CTTTAACATGATATCAGAGCTGCAAAAATTCTAACCGAGTAACAATCTTCTCTTTTCTTCACAGCAACCTTCTTCACAGCAGCCGTATCTCCTCTTTTCTTTCAAATTATCCCTCTTTATCGACAACCTTCCTTCAAGCATAACTTTCTAGCCTTAACAAAAGCATCATCTTGCGCAACATTGCGCTCCATGGCAGCCAAAAGAGGAATGCTGTGCTCAGCAGCAACAACAATATTAGTAGTATGAGCATTAACAACAAGGCAACTATGTTCAGTTGCCACGACAAGATCAACATTATCAATCCCCACACTAGCTCTTCCCACAACCTTCAATCTCCCTCTTAAACTCACAACAACAAACTATTTGTTATGGCGAGCTCAAATTCTATCTATTCTTCGAGTTTATAATCTTATTGGCCATGTTGACGGTTCTTCTTCTTATCCTTCGCCTATGCTTAATGAATCCCCTAATCTATCTATTCTTCTAGTTTCTAGAATTGGAGATCAGATCAAAATAGTAGAAGGTAGAAAAGGTAGGTTTCTGTGTATCGAGAGAGAAGAGAGAAAAGATATCTCTTATTATTAATGAGCCATTAGAAATATGCATGTATTTCACATATATTGTGAACCTCCAAAAAATCTTTTAATTAATTAAGTAAAATAAGCATATTTTTTTTCTCTTTAAAACTACAATAAAGCCAAACCGAGGGAAAATATGAAAACCTCAAATTAGCATATCCATTCACACATGAATGAATCATGTTTTAAAAATCAAGATAATAATGCAGAAAAATGTGGCTTAAGAGTTTACAAAATATTAGCAAATGTAACTAAGCTATGTCAAATCATGTATAGTTTTACAAATCATGCCACAAAATATCTAAGAGTCGTTGACCTACTCATCGCCTCCGCACTCCTAGGGTTGTCAAAGATCCGCTATAAACATACTTTACTAATGCTCTACATTCATGAAAACTAGCAAATTATGTGAGTATTAAACTCAATAAGTACGCCTACAATTCACTTATCTAGTTATGTAGTGTATAAGTACTGATTCTTTTTAGAAGCTTAGGTGTGTTATGAAGTAGGAATTATCCCTTGTTTGAATTAGTTCCACGTTCTATTCACATTGTTCATAATTTCTCAGGTAGCACGGGGGCGTACTGGACAACACGACGATCGTGCTGCATTACAGAAGAAATAATGCGCTGACACAAGTCCGTATGAATCAACACGGGGTTGTGCTGGTGCTCTGAAGGAAACATTGTCTCGGTAAGATCCCGTGCTTGTTAGCATAGTGGCCGTGTGAGAACTCTGGAACATCTAGTAGCCTGGCACGATGTCGTGTCAATTGGCACACTGGCTGTGCTGGGCTTCTGGAATTGCACTTAACACTCTGGAACATCCAGTAGCCTGACACCATTCCCTTGAGGATTTCTCCCCTAATTCACACATACAATAAAAACAATCCACAAACTGCACATATAGCCCGAAATTCATCCTTTCACAATTGAATTTACCAACATTATTTATATTTTATAATCTCATAAGCTAGTATACACATTCAATAACATTAATTCATAACACATAATTCACAATTTAAAGATTCCATTCTACACAACCTCATTGATCAACAACAACACACATATCAAGCTAATTTTCAAACATGAAAATCCAATAACTACATCTCATATATATACATATATATGTTGAATGTGAGAATGCCACAATGCTTTCGTGCATGCTAATGCATACACACACAATAATGCATGCGCTTAGCCACGCCTTTTTCCTTTCTACAACCGAAGAGCTCTCGCCCTCATTTTTTCATACAACCATGAGGTTTCACTCTCATTTTCCATACGGCCATGAGCTTTTGCTCTTATTTTCCATACGATCATGAGCTTTCGCTCTCATTTTTGGGCTAATGCCCCCTTTCCTTTCTTACGACCATGTACACACAATACTTATGGAAAATGCAATGCAATGAATGAAAACATCCATGACAACATGCAGATGAAAACATCCATGGCAACATGCAGCTTCATACCCATACCATTTCATTCACAAAACCACATCTCATATGTCAATCTTAACATAATATCCGCATAGGCAATGTCATATTCATACAATTCCAATCGCAACACTCATGTTACACATTTCATTCAACACAATAATCATATGCCATATAACCAAAAGTTCATACAATTCATCAAGCTCAACTTACAACAATCACAATACAAATCACATTTTCTCAAAATTCCAATTGTCATGCATTTAATCAAATATATTACCATACAAATACAAGACATACTAAGGTAAGTGTGGATTCGGTGCAGTTAGCTCAATTCCACAAAGTCACGTGCTCGGGACTCAAGCTCGATTTTTATTATTGTTTTTGCCTCCTACACAATCCATTTTAATTTTAATTCAGTAAATTATTAACTATGATTACTATACAGTTACTCAAATGGCTTAAACCTTCAATTTTCCCTAATTTCCTATAACCCATAATTTTATTTCCTCACTACGCTCTACATTCTCTTCCCCACAATCTCAAATTTCTAATTTCCCACAAAACCTACAAAAAAACCCTTCCTATTCATTCTTTCCACCTCATTTTCCATCAAACCATAATTTCCACGACATTCACATTCCATTTCCACACACACCAGTTCCTATAAGGTAATTCGTACCTATTCTAACCATTTATTCACAATTTCATCCATTTTTCTAACATTAACCGTCACATGTATACCCTAAAATCGTAAGTCTTACCATACTGAAAAGGGTCTAGAATGTCACCTTAGCTTCTTTGGTCTCCAATCCATCAAAATCCCCCTCTTTTCTATTAAAAATTGCATGGGTAGGGTGATTTAGGGTTTAGGGTCATTTTGTGAAGGTGTGACAACTCCTATGACTCAAGAATGATTGTTTATGGTCTTTTTTTATGCATTTAACATTTATTCACAACAAGCCCCTCGGCACGACCATGTCGAGCACTGTGTGCTGCATTTTCATGCATGTTGTGGCCATGACTTGTGCCCCACATCATTTTGTATAGATTAATTCTAGTGGCTTTAGCACGACCCGTGTTGAGCCTATGCCCAGCCTCTGCTGGCTTATTTCTACTTCATTTTTTCTTGTTTTGTCCCGACACGATTCACTCTCTTTTCAAATATATTTTTCCTAATTTTCATTGTTTTCCAGAGCATTACATATAGACTCAAATTGTATTGTTGATTCAAGGTATTTGGGTTATTTTCATTGATCTCAATAGGCAAATATATACATAAGTTATTAAAGTTCTAGTTACACTCATGTAGAGATTTTCAAGATGTACAAGGATTAGATTAAAGATGAAACTCTAGTATTGAAATGATCCTTATCCTTATCACTCTCCTTTAAGCTAAAGGTAGTGAAGTAGAGATTTATCTTGTTGCGATGTCCCTGGAATTTTTCTTTCGATAGTGGTTTTGTTAACAAATCAGCTATTTGATCTTCAGAGGAGATGTATCAAACTTGCATTTTATATTTGGATTCTAGATCTCTAAAAGGTGAAACTCAATCTCAAGATGTCTAGAATGAGTGTAAAAAATAGGGCTTTCAGTGAGATAAGTTGCTCTTATATTGTCACACCATATTTGGGGTGGACTAGTCAACGAGAGTCCAATTTCCTTGAGAAGAGAGGTTAGCCATAAAACCTTACTTGTAGTTGTTGCTATGGAAAGATACTCTACTTTTGTTGATGACTTGATACCGTATTTTGTTTCTTAGAGCTCTAAGATATTAGATTTGTATCGACATGTATAGAAAATCTTGTATTTGATTTTCTATCAACTTTATCACCACCAAGGTCTACATCACAATATACAGACAGTGTTAAGTTAGTGGAATGTCTCATATAAATGTCCATGTGAGTTGTTCCTATAATATAATACAATATGTGTTTAACCATCATCCATTTGGCCTATATGGGTTGATGCATTCATTGTGAAACCTTGCTAATTGCATAAGAGAGATCTGGTCTTGTGATATAGAGATATTGTAAGCTTTTGACAATTTGTCTATATAATGTTGCATCAAATGGTGTGGAATGGGAATTGGTTGTGGATGAAGAGGAGCTGTCCGCAGGTGTGCCAACAGGCTTAGCAGTGAGCATATTTTTATCGGATAGAATGTCTAATGCATATTTTGTTTGAGTAAGAAGAACACTTGTGGAGTCCCATTGTGCCTCAATTTTAAGAAAATAAATTAATCTGCTAAGTTTCTTTAGTGCAAACTTGGACTGTAAATATTTAATAACTAAAGTAAAAAAATTTGTTAGAGGAACTTGTAAAATATCTTTAACATATATGAGGAAGTAAGCTCGAATATCATCCTTGTTGTAATAGAAAAGAGACTAATCAATATTTGATCCTTTAAAACTATAGGATATTAAGGTATCATAGAGATGGTTAAACCACACACGTGGAGCTTGCTTGAGGTCATAAATTGATTTTCTACGGAGACAAACATAATCAGGTTTGGTGTAGTCAACAAATCCTAGAGGTTGATGCATGTATACATGTTCTTATAATGTTCCATTGAGAAAGGCATTTAAGAAATCTAGTTGCCAAACACTCCACTTAAATGATAATGCAATAGATAAAATAATTTTAAGAGTAATAGGTTTGATTACCAGACTGAATGTTTCTTTATAATCAATGCCATAATGTTGATTGAATCCTTTGGTAACCAAACATGCTCTATGTTGAGCGATAGAATCATCTAGATGACCCTTGATGCAGAAGACCCATTTGCAACCAATTAAAATTGTTGCACTTTTTAAAGGAATAAGTTCCCATGTATTATTTTTTTATAAGTGCCTCATATTCATCGAACATTGCCTTTTTCCAGTGAAAATGCTTGTTTGTTTGAGTAAAGGAAGTTGGTGCTTTAGTAATTTGTGTTGTCATGAAAGTAAAGGCTCTTGATTTTAAAGATCTAGTTGCCTCTTGTGAGCATAGGATGAGTAATTCTTGTTAGTATAAGGGAACTTGGAGGTTGATTGGGTTCAGTTAAGCTGATGATAAGGTTTACTCCAGGTGTTACGATGGAGAACTAGGTAGGAGGTTGGTGAGAGTTTGGCAGTGTATGCATGTGATGAGGAGAGAGAGAGAGGTGACAAGTTTGGTGGTTTGGGCTGAAGGAGATGGTTGTCATGTTGGGTTACAAGGTTGTGATGTGGGTTAGTGGCAGCTTGCATTGATGATTATGGCGGAGGCTATTATCATTGTGGTGGGGTTGTTGGTGGAAGATGAGTGTTGGTCATAAGTGTTCTTAGTTCTAGAGATGAAGTCTGATTGACTAGATTGTGGAAGGATGGACCTTTATAGTGTTTGACAAAGACATTAGACCTATAAAAGAGAATAAAAATTCATCAAACTGAACATGATGGGAAATGTAGAGTTTCTCAGTAATAAGATCTAAACAGCGGTATCTTTTTTAAATTTTTCTATAACCCCAAAATACACAAGATGATGATTTTTAAAAAAGTGTGTGTTTGGGATAAGGTCTAAGCCATAGATAGCACAAACATCCAAAAACTTTGAGGAATCTGTAATTTGGTGAATCTCCAAATACAACTGTAATGGGAGATGAGTAATGCAGTAATGGAGTAGGTAAGCGACTAATGATGTAATTGGCACAATCAAAGGCATAATTCCAGTATTTCATGGGTACTTGAGCCATGTGTAGTATTGGCGGTGTTGTCTTGACCATGCGATGATGCTTTCTTTTAGTACATCCATTTTGTTCTGGTGCATGTGGACAAGAGTTTTGTTGGGCAATTCCGTGTTTGGAGAGGTAAGATGTAATTTTTTGGAATTTGTCACCCCAATCTGCCTGAAAAGATTTTAAAGTAGTTCCAAAATAATGCTAAATTAAGTGATGAAACTTAATGAATTCGTTGATAACCTCAAATTTATGTTTGAGAAAATAAATTCATGAATATTTGGAGTAATGATAATTAAACAATAAATAATAGTGAGAACCATCAATAACATTAAATGGGGAAGGTCCCCAAACATCACTACAAATAAGTTCTAATGGTCTGGTAGCTTGAAAAGAAGAAGAAATAAAAGACAACTTATGTATTTTTCCAATAACCATGACATAATTGTGATTGTTTTATGTGACTAAAGGGAAGTTTATTATCTAAAAGAACTTTATTGACAATACTAATTATAGAATGACCAAGTCATTGATGCCATGTTAAAATGGCAAAATGTAATTATGGGCGTGGACATTGGAGTGGCGAGGACTAGACTCCGTCTTCATATATGTCTTGATATAAAATCTTCCCTGTATGAGACTCCTTTATGTAAAATTTATCATAGAAAAGTTTAACAGAAACTGGGTTAGCTTTTGTGAGTACATGACCAGATGAAAGATAGTGAAAAACTTGTGGAACATGAAGAATATTATTCATGCATAGAGATAGATCAAAATTATTATTCATAGTAGAACAGTCAATGTGAGAGATTGGAAGAGATTTACGATTACCAATTGTAACTTCATTAGTATAGGAATATTCATAATGAATGGCTAAATTATCAAGGTCTAATGTCAAGTGGTGTGAGGCACAATCTAGCTTTAGTTTGGTTGATGGGTAGGTTGGGTAGATTAAATAGCCATATGTGTAGAAGGTGTAGGAGTATATTGACTAGATGGGCATTGTCTATTGGTGTGGCCAAAACCTTGGCATGTATAACATTGCACATTATAACTAACAGAAGGAGATGAAGGTTGATAAACAAACAGTACAGACCTTGTCCTCGAGCACGCCCCCTCTACCAAGACAAAAGTGATGTTCTCCACACTGAGAATAATATACTCACAAAGTGGATGACTCATTATGGTGATTATTGTGGGATGTTAAGGAGGGTGTAGAGCTATTTTTAAAATTGGTGTTAGCATTAAGAGTGGAAGAAACTTGTTCATCTTACTGCAGCTGAAGTTCTTCATTAAGTAGTAATCCATAAAGATCATCAAAAGATTTGCTATTAGAGCTCTAACAAAGGGTTGATATTCTGAGCTAAGACCTATAGTAATCCCATTAATAAGATCATCAGTTTGAACATAAGCATTAAACAACATAATTTGATCAACGATTGATTTTACTCATTTTATATAAGAGGAAATAGAATCTGATCAACCAACAAGCATTGCTAATTGTTCACAAAAACTGTGAATTTATGTTCTTGAATCAAAGGTATATGTTGTAGCCAGTCTTTGGCAAATATCATGGGCAGTTGTTGCACTAACCATTTAAGATAAAAAAAATTTCAGACATAGAACAAATCCAACTGAGAATAAGTTAATCATGTTTAAACCACCATAAAGTAGCTTTAGGATTTGTTTCATCATCAATAAGAGTAGCCAAACATGGAGTTATTCCATCAACACGACCAATGAGGTTATAAACCCTCAATATTGGCAGTAATTGAGCTTTCCACAAGAGGTAGTTTGTGGAGGTAAGCTTGAGAGGTATTATGATTGAGGGATGGAGGTAGAGGAAGATTGAGTGGCAACAATGAGGGAGGTGTCAACCATGAAATCAACTGTTGTAATGGTAGGGTGAATGTAAATGTCAACGGGGAGAGCAGGCGCTGATGTTGGAGAGTAAAAAATGGTTGGTTTTATGTGGTTACTATGTTAAGAGATTTTGATGGCTTTGATTCCATGTTGATTTAACGTATTTGGCTTAGTTTTCATTGATCTTAATGGGCAAATATATACAAAAGTTGTTAGAGTTTTTGTTGAACTCATGTAGAGATTTATAAGATGTACAAGGATTAGATTAAAGATGAAACTCTAGTCTTAGAATGATCCTTATCCTTATCAGGTATATGGTTACATACGTGGACAAATCACAACATTCCAAATAAGCGGTGAAATATGGTTACATTCATCATATGCCAAATAAGCGATTAAATAATGAACAATTACAAATCACAACATATACAACATATACAAACATCAACATATCCTCCTTTAAGTGAACTAGGAAGAAGTTTCGAATTGGAAAGAATGAATGAAAAAAGAGGTAATGGTAAAAACTTTGTAAAGATGCCCATTAGATTTACTCGTGAGGCACAATATGATGGTTTAACAAAACTGGTTGTGGTGTGATGTCAAACCAAGTGACATTTAATTTTAGCATGTTTAGTCCTCTTTTAAAAACATAAATTTCCAGTAATATAAGTGGAACCTTGATTGTCACACTAGAATGGAATAAGTAGACAAGTAGGAATGCATAAATCCTAAAGGATATAAGACAACTAAAGAGTCTCACACATAGCAGATGCTATGCAATGATATTCAACTCCAACAGAGGAATGAGCAACAATCACTTGTTTGTCTTGCATTTCTAAGACACTAAATTGACACCTAGTATAACACCCCTAATTTTTTGTAAATTTTAATAAATTAAATGTTAGAATAAGCCCAGGTCAAAAATATAAGAATTTCGATGAAAATCGAGAAAAAATGACAACTGTACAATTACATGACAAACTACACGGTCAGTGACCGTGTAGTTGAACTTAAACCCAGAAAATAAGAACATCAAGTAGCTGACCATGTACTTTTATAGGAAAGTTAAAAATAATGTGTAACGCCCTGGAAATTGTTAGAATTAATTTATATGAAATATAGATTAAAAACAGAATTGAATCAACAAGAAAATATAAAAGTGTAGAAAACTAGAGTATGAGCACAAACACGGGCATGATCGTGATAGAGGGAGTGCTCATCATTCTAGAAATTGATCAGTGTGATCTCGTGCATGGCCTGATTGGAACTCGTGTTGAAAATGCATGACACGACCTGGAGCACAACCTGTGTTGTAAGTCGTGTCGACTGGGCAGATATTAAACAAAATAAATGACATTACTGTTTCATTTGATTTACAGACCATAAATCGAAAGGAAGCAGGAAAAAACTCTAGATTCTTCTGGAGAGTGTATTTCAGAAAAGAACTCAAGTTTTTATAAAAATGAAAGCAAAACACATTGAGGTAATTTGTGAGCTTAATTTTGAATGAGTCCTTCAATTTGAGCTGCTGTGATTTTCTGAAGTTATGATGAGGAATGGATTTAAGTGATTGATTAATGTTAAACAATTAAAATTGAGTTAAGCAAATTCATATTGATAGCTTGGTATGCTTAAAAGAAGAGTAAGTAAAAAGTATATGAGTTTGAATGGTTTGGAAAGTCTCTGAGGAATTCAGAATTTAAGTTTAAAGGCTGTAAATTGATGCTTCTATGTATGAAACAAATTGAAGAATAAGCATTAACAACTTCTATGTGATGATTTTTGTATAGGAAGAACTATACAAGTCGTGGATCAAAGTTGAGCCCAGAGCCGATTTCGCACATATATCGAGGTAAGTGAAAATTACACTTACCATTGTATGTCCTGCATCTGTATGATTAATTCATACTTGGCAATGATGCATATAAGTTAAGATCATAGCAAAAATGTGTCTTAATTGACTTGTTGCTATGTTTATACTATGCGTAATGATTTTAGGATCATATAAGTTAGTAAGATGGCTATGTGGATTAATTTGATGTTAATGATAAATAGAAATATGTATGATCCATATGCTTTATGGATGTATGCCTTTAACTTTTCATGTGTCATGTGTTTTTGAACTTGAAACTATGTGAAAGGCATAAAAAATGGAATGGATGGTTTAATGCTATGCGCTATAAGCTATGTGCTTGCCATGTGTTATATTTGCTATGCGCTATTGCTTATGAATTGCATATGAGACATTCACGTATTGCATAACATTTGTGTGACATGAGCTGTGTGTCATTCAAACGTGTTATGTGCCATCCTTATGATTTGTGTGCGATTATTACGAGTTATGTGCTCTATGTATTGATGTGTGCTATCCTCTACTGTGTACTAATAAAGATTCCTCTATTGTGTGCGAAAGAGGATTTTGAGGAAACCTGGGTCATACTATGTGCGATTGCATTGACATTGCACTCTCATTTCATTTTGCATTCATTTGATATTTCATGCCATGGAATGAATATTGATGAGTTTGATAATGAATTGCTGTGTGATGTTACTGCTGCGTGATGTTATTGCTGTGTGGTTAATGTGGTTATTGGTATGAATGTTCATGATTTTGAGAACATTTGTGTATATTGTAAGACAATGTTTGATAAACATGTTGCCTTGATAATGAGCTATATGAGAGAGATATTGATGTGTTTACTGTAAAAATGGTATAAACAATACCTTGGTTAAGTAATAGACTTCAAGAAATGCTTACTATGTGTTGATTGTTGGAAAATAGAGTTGATAAGTTCATTTTTGAGAGTCAACACGACCCTCGTGTTGACGAGGATGCCCTCGTGCTATGACTAATTTAGAATGAGCACGACCTCGTGCTCAAGCCAACACGACTTATGTTCCCTGGAAAAATCTCTGAACAGCAACTAAACAATGAATTAAGTATAGAACTGTGTGGGAATTAGTAGGAATGTTAACCCTATTGCATAAAGCACTTAAATCATAATACATAACGATTACTTATGCATAACTACTTTGGTAAGTGTAAATTAAAAGCATTTACTGAGTATGAAAATACTCACCCTTGTGTGATTATTTGTGATATTGTGCAGATAGTTGGTAGCTACTACTGGACCGGAGGTTACATTGATCATCTCCCACAGCGATACTAGTCCAAGGTCGAGCTCCAGATTTGTAGTTTTGGATTTTGGTTTGCACATTTTGTACATATTTGTAAATACATGCGTTATGGTTTTGAACTTGTTTTTCAAAACTAAACTACAACTTCCGCATTTGTATTTATTTTGAGAAAAGAATTAGACCGAGTTTTAAGAAAGTGCATGTATTTTATTTTCTCTTTCTTCCATATTATTTTATTATTATATTCTTTATGAAAAGAATTGTTTATTTGGGAAATAAAGTTTTAAAAGTTGAGCTTCACATAAGGTATTTCGAATGAGAGTCCATTTTAGCAACTCAAACACAACACCCACATGCTCACACTCTAAACCACAGACCCCAAAACTCTTCCTCTTACCAAGACAACCTCTTTACATTAAAAACATACAAAATAAACTATAAACATCACTTAGGCATCCTCACTCATACATTGGAACACTAAATGAAGGTAAGGCTTTAATTATCCACTTGTATTTTTTATTAAACAGTTGTAGAGAATAATGAACAATGCCATATGATTTAGCTTGTGATAAATATGTTCAATGATATTGAATAATGGATATTTAAATGAGGAAAAAGAAAATAATATGGTGAATAGGGAAGGTTTTTAGTTATTTGAGAGTGACAAATGGTGGAATTAAAAGAGTTGAGCTTTTTATTTAAAATGGTGAATAGTGAATTTGGTTTTGGGTTAGATGGTAAAAGAGAGGTGTAGATAATTGTGGGTGACAAATATGAAGTAAAAATAAAAGACTAGGACTGGGTTTTGGTAAATGATTAAAAGCAAAAGTTTAGTGGTATAAAGGTAGGATTTAGAATGAAAAGGCTAATAATTAATAAAACATTAATAATGCTTAAGGAATTGTGATTGTTTGTTAATAAAACAAATTGTAAATTTTGATAGGAATAAAAAACAAGCCGAATTTGTTGCAATTATCGGAGATTCATGCTTAACAATACATTGAGGTAAGTGTAAATGCCACACTTACCTAAGTATATGTCATATCTTGCATGGTCAACAATATTTTTTTTTTAATTGTGTTTTGATGTGTGTTATAGTGTTGCATTATTAATGTGAATTGGTTGTTTTATCATTATTCAGTGTTTTATAGAAATGAAAAAAGGGATTGTTGCATATGTGGATGTCTTTATATGTGTGTTATAGTGTTGCATTATTAATGTGAATTGTAATTATATGTGTGTTGTTGGGCAATTCTTTGAGTTTCATTGAGTTTGTTTTTCATTTGTCAATGTTGGGGTTAGTTGAGTTATGATAATAGAATGATGAAAGTGTTTTGTGGATGTATTTAGAGGGCATATGTGGATGCCATTGTGATTTTAAATGGGTCATATATGGACGCCATTATGAATAATAGGATGTATGTGGGCACTATTATGATATATAGGGGCATGCGTGGATGTTAATGTTAAAAGGACCAAGAGAATTTTAGAAGTTTGCATAAAGTGTATAAACATGCTTCATTAGCATCATAATGATTAGGCGAGTTATGTAAATAAAAAGAAATGAAAGAAATGAGAAAAGGATGAATTATAATGGTTCTTATGAATATGAATTGAGAATGTGAAATGAGTTTTAGTGAGATGTCAAAAACAAGCCTCAGAATGATTCTAAGAACAAATGATATGGGTAATGTTGTGTGAGATCAAGAATAGAGGAATTATATGTAAATAAATGAATTAAGGAGTTTAATGAGTTGCTACTGTGAATGCAAGATGCTTGAATGAAAATGAGTGTATTCCTTATGAACTTGTTGCTATTAGGAATATTGTGTTGTTAGATTGTGTTTTGAGTATGAATAGATGTGTGAATTGTGACTTAAATGTGGTTATAACATTATTGACTGTTAATTTAATTGATTGAGTGATTTTACATTAACAATAGGTAAGGATAATGTGATTGATTGAGTGATTTGGCATGTGATTATATATAAGGATGATTGTTAACTATTTTTTATTATGACCTGGACTACATAAATAGTCCGTTGTGTAAGTCACATGGACATAGAAAAAAATGATTTATGTTGTCCTTGTAACATTAGAGGTGATTACATAGAAACTACATGATCGTGTAAGTTACACAAACAATGTGTAAAATTTTGTGATGTCTGTGTAATTCTCCTAAACTACCAAAAATTGTGTATTTTGTGACAGAATTCTTGTACGAGATGTAATTTGTGAACATTGATGATCGAAAATTGAATTTACAACAATGTTGAGAATAGTTAGGAAGAAACAATAAGATTTTGATAATATACCGAGAACCTACGAATAATATTAAGAATAAAACGTAATTAATTTGTGTATGTATTAATAAACCATTACACTATACCATATATAGTCAGGTAAGTGCCTTAATGATTACCCTTGTTGATTTTTATACTCACGAATTCTATTTATAATTTTTTAAACAAATTAGCGAGTTATCAATGGATTTTCTCTCTCTTAGATCCACTTTTTGTGTGTGTGTATTAATAAACCATTACACTCTACCATATATAGTAAGGTAAGTGCCTTAATGATTACCCTTATTGATTTTAATACTACAAATTCCATTTATAATTTTTTAAACAGATTAGGGAGTTGTCAATGGATTTTCTCTCTCTTAGATCCACTTTTTCACCTTCGAAATTCGAGCGGTAGGTCAGGGACGACCCTAGCTTTCTTACTTGATTATTTTTAGATTTTAAATATTTTGGTTTTCAAAATAGTTTTGACATTTCATATAAGTTATAACCGCATATAGAGTTAAACATGTTGACATTTGGATTTTATTTTTTTGCTTTTGCAAAAATCACAAATATGTATGGTTTGCATTTTCGGAATTTAAAAGTATTATATATATATATATATATGGTTTAGGGTATAACAAGGAAAGATAGAAAATTTATTCTTATTTCAGTTAATAATTAAAAATAAATAGAAAATAAAATTTAGGCATCATACCCAAAAACATGAAATATCCGTAAACTTACAATAATCTTGGCAATTGTCCCAATCAGCCTCAAAGTACGAAGTTAAAGAGGAACTAGAAGAAACTGAGTAAAAGAGACCATGATCTAAAGACCTTTTGAGATATCGCAACACGTGCAAAGCTCCATCCCAGCGAGCGGTTCTTGGATGACCAACACATTAACTTAATGTATTGGCTACATAACTCATATCAGGCTGAGTGAAATTAAGATAAGTAAATTTCCAAGTAATATCCTTTATCTCTCTGGATTAGGTAACTCATATTGAGAATTGGTCATTCCTCAGGCTAACTTTTAAGGTGTGAGAATTCAAAATTTTTAGGTTATTCGTGCAACAGAATCGTTGACTTTGTGTTTTGGAAATAGGCCAAGAAAAATCTACTTTATATTTTTCTTAATAAATCATATGAATCTTTCTTATTGAGGCTAAGGGACTAACTTTAAATGATTCCCCGCTACTCATACACACACCTGCAAGGAACAAACAATGCTATCTTGCCTTTAGAGAGATAAACTAGGGTTAGCAATTTATGTTATATGACACAAAATAAATCAACATAATTTATCCATAAGACAAAAAGAAAATGTCCCCTTTGTGGTTTTTTACGGTGTAGTCATCCACTATCTTTGTTAATTTTTGTATTTATAGACTTAGGTGGTGATGATTTATTTTGAATATGACTTTAATTTTATTACATGTTAAATACCTTAAATATGAGGTCACCACATCGATAAAATTATCGTTTTCCTTTTTGTTCCAAACAATGAGCGTGCAATCTTATAGGCTCATTTGTCCTCGTTATTGACTTATAAAAGTCTAACTAAATATTATTCACTTAATTTAAGATTAATAATTATCCAAGTAAATGAAATTAACAACAGGGATATTCTGCCTTATATTTTTTATAAGATCCCTTGCACTTTGATATCATGACAGTATAAGGCATAAAACAAATCACCATTATTTTGTATTTTAAATTTCTTAATCTCATTTGTGAAAATAACAGTCTCAGACTTATGATCTTATCATATAATCTGAGTGCGGTTGCACACAACTTAGTGTGACAAATCAAGTGCCTAGTGATATCAATTCTCTTTTAAGAGTGACAATCCCTTCACTTCTTTGATGTTACTTTAGAATGGACTATGACATACCCAATCATACTCTATTTATAGCCTAATTACAAGCCATATTTTGCATACGTCAAAGTATACATGAATTCAACCAAGACCCACAAAGACTTTAGGTCTAAAGATTCCAACATAAGAACCACTATGTGAATTGTTTATAAATTTTGTCTACCATGCAACATTCTCATTTGGGGGATCAATCCTATACATCTTCTATTTAATGTATCGATGTCATCTATGCTCTATAATTGGTGAAACACAATCATCTCATAAATTAACATGCTATATTTAGTTCATTGTAGTTCTCATTGTCAATGATCAAATAGGGATGTTTAGATGTTATACTTTGTTAACATACTTCACTATCTAGTGCTTTACATTGATAATTGATCAGGACTTACATCTTAGATCATTCTATATATTCTTTATACACAAGGATTAAGAAATATGGAAAGCATTTGCCTTTTCTTTATCATTCACATATAACGATAATCAAGTCTATATGAGATGAAACATCCTAACCTTATTAACATACTAATCATGTAATTATTGTTTATTCTTCAATAATTTGGAGTATAATTTAAAATATTTTCCTTGTATTGAACAATCCTGATAACTATACATGTCATCCTGTATTAGATTATCATATATACATTGTTTTCTATGCAAACAGCGTATAGCACGACCTCAGGCACGATTAGAACATGGATTGTGTTAGTCAACACATCGATGGGCTTGACTTTGTGTTGATCTAGCATGCCTCCTATTCTTTTCAGCATAATGCCTGTATCAATCAAACACTGCCCATGTGAACCTGTTGTAACCTAAATTACACTCAATATTAACCTGTAGCCAATCCTTTAAATCAATAACAATCATCAACATCAACACTCATATATCTATATATCATCTTGTCATCATCCAACATCAACAAACACCTCAACCTATACTATCATTGATCATATCTTATCAGTCATATCTATATCTATTATCATTCATAATATCAACCAACATACAAACATAACATACATTCATACATATAAACAAGTCTAACTATAGTATCTGGGGTAGAGAGAGAGATGTTATGTAGTAGGAGTCGACCCACTTATGGATATCCTCCTAGTTTACTCTAGGCTACCTATCTGATCCTAAAAACAAATATATAATTCATACATTGGTGAGTGTGAGCTCAGAGAGTAGTCATTTCATAATCAATAAATTGTAATTCAATAATCAAGTTCATGTCATATTCTCTATATCAAATAACTTAGTTCATATAAATATAACTCATTTTTGTCGATTTTATTTTTACTGTGATCATATAGATTCGTACTCATATAACTTTTTTTTTAATCATGCAACGTATAAACAATAAAAAGTGTGCAACTATATATACTCCCATATCCAAATATACTCCCGTCGACAATTTCCTCCCGTCGACAATATGATCGATCATATAATCAACACCAATATCAATCTCCACCATAATATATAACTACCAATCACAAATCACCACCAATGTCGTATATCTATAATCATGCAACGTATAAACAGTGTGAATAATCACTGAAATATCATAAACATACTTGTATAAATCAATTCATATTAACGTGTACCTATTTCCTTTCCTTTTTGTATTTGCCTTTCAATCATATTCATATATCAAATTGTCTAAAAAATCAATATCGCATATAAATTGCATATTAAACCGTATTTAAAAGTGAGTTGGACTACTCACCTGTACTAAAATAATTAGAGTGACGTGTACTCCGATCCTAATCTGCTCTCCTAGCCTATCATCTTATATAATTATAAATATACCTCTTTATAACAATTAAGATAACCAATATATGCATATGCATGATCCTATATCAATTTCATCAATTTTATATTTTTTTCAATTATAAAAAATTCTAGTTCTAAGCTAAATTCACGTCTAATTATTGATAAATCCTATATAACTTGATAAATTCTTACCATTTACTCCATAGATTTCCTTTACCAACTTAATTAATTGATCCCGGCTCGATCATATGCTCAATCGAGTATTTTTGGCTCAATTTGTAAACAAAATCTCTCTAAATCTCTATGTTTTTCCTATATTTCTCTCTTTCTCTCTCAAAATCTCTCTCTGTTTGTCTTCTTCACTCTTTCACATCTTCTTCTTCCAATTCTTTTCTTCTATTCCCTTTTTATTAATCTTAGCTTAGCGACATCCTTCTTCAATTTCCAATCTCTCCGCAATTCTGCCAGATTGACAAAATACTCGTGGTTGTAACTAATTAAGCATGGTCATGATCATCATGCATTCCCCCCACACAGCGTAAAGGACTACGCGTGGTCGTGGCTACATGCACAGTCCACCGTGTGTAGTCATCCAGACCCCATACTCTATGGATATCTGTAATAACTTCATCGATTATATATCTAAATCTTTTTTACTAGTAGTTTTCACCTAAAATATAAATCAAACTTCCTTTCATATGTATTCTCATCTAACAATAATCCTAACATCACTCAAAACATTAATTTATTTAATTCATTTTTAATTATGTTAACTATTTCACTAATCATAGGGTTTTAGGATGGGAATGTTACAAATCTTCCCCTTTAAAAATTTTGTCCTCGAGATTCATTTCTGTTTACTCTTACTAGTTTATTTATCCTATTTATCCTGTATCAAATCTTTGTTATCATTTTTTCTATGTATTACTATATGAGAATGTAATAACTTAATATGTAACACTTACCAGTGAATAGTTAAGGGTAGTCTCGTCTCATCCTGCCCTCTGTCTTCCATATTGCTTCTTTCATATTATGATGTTTCTAAAAATTTTTACCATAGGAATTTATTTGATTCTTAACTGTCTTGTTCTATGATCAACAATCTATACTGGTTTCCTCGGTATAAGTTAGATTATCTATTATGTGTACTTCTGATTCTGGTATAACATGACTGGGAACTGATCTATATCTCCTAAGCATAATCATATTGAAAACATTGTGAATATGAGCTAGCTCTGCAGGTAAAGCCAGTCTATAAGCCAAATGACCAATCCACTTTATAATCTCATACGGTCCAATGTATCTGGGACTTAACTTTCCCTTATTTTCAATCCCATTATTCCCTTCCAGGGAGATACTTTCAAAAAGACCTTTTTCACCTATTTCATATTCCATTTCTCTTATGTGCTAATCGTAATAACTATTTTATCTATCTTGCATAGCTTTAACTTACTTTTGATCAGCTCTACTTTTTCTATGGTTTCTTGTACAAGTCCAGGTCCCTGAAATATCTCTGCCCTTTTTATCCCAGTATATTGGACTGCTACATTTTGTCCATATAGAGCTTCATATGGTGTCATACCAATACTACTGTGATACTGATTGTTATAAGAAAATTCTATTAGCGGTATGCATCTATCCTAAGAACCTTAAAATTTCATTACAAAAGACCGTAACATCTCTTCTAACGTTTGTATGGTTGCTTCAGTCTGTCCATTTGTCTGTGGATGGAAAACAGTACTGAAGTTTGGTTTAGTACCTAAGGCACTCTACAATGTATGACAAAATCTAGAAGTATATATTGGATCTCTATTCGATACTATAGATACAAGAACACTGCGTAACCAAACTATCTCTTGTATATACAACTTTGCTAACTGTTCTAGAGAGATTCTAACTATAATTGGTAAGAAATGTGCAGATTTGTTCAATCTATCTACAATCTCCCATACTGCATATTTTCCATATTGTGTACGTGGTAATCCTATCAAAAAATCCATAGTTATCCTTTTTCCATTTTCAAACTGGAATAGATAATTACTGAAGTCTACTTATGATGCTCCAAATTACTTTCTATTTAATTAATATAGGTATATTTTTTATTTAATTTATCTCTCCATTATTACTATTCCTAATACTTTATTCAATGGCTTACTGACTCACTTAAGTAGATGCACATCTATGCCACACACATATATACACGATATGATCATGTAACTTTGGATAACTAGGAATTCATAAATATTTCAAGTTATCAAAGAAAGAGGGAAACATCCTTTTCGACTTAGTTAACATGAGTTTTTAAAAGCATTGCAATTCAAATCCCCCTTTTAGCATATTTTTGAACACAAAAGTAGAGTTTAGTGTAGTGAAAAAGATCTAAATGGATCTTCGACCTCGCCATTTGATAATTGAAACTTCGAAAGGACCTAGAGTACTTGGTCCGCTCCAACTGCCAAACAAACTGCCATAAAAAAGAAGAAGAAAAGAAAAATGTAAAAGGAGGATGTGTGAGTATATCGACTCAGTGAACATGTACGTTGCACCTCTACCCAACTACATAGGATATAAGCCACTAATAAATTATTATCACACAGCCAAATAATTTATCTAATCTGTATTTTTCATTTAAAGATATACAATCGTAAATTTTCTCTCTAATAACTACAAAGCTGGTTAGGCATAGATACAATCAAACTCAAGGAGGAACACACTCAATTTCAACATTTCCTTAGAGTTTTTGTAAACTACGCGAGGTGGGCGGAGACTAAGTGGTGTCATGACCACAGCATTTAGTCAAAACACAGTGCACCATACACGCGTGGTCACTGGGTGACTACGCATGGTCGTGGTCACTATGCATAGTCCCAGCATGCATAGCCTACGAAAACTTCCACATAATTCTTCAACTTAACAAACACTTCACTTAACTCAGCACAAACCTTTCAATTCCACACAAGTATACCACTCAACAAGCATTTTAACTTAACACAAACATCATAATTTCTTATAACCTGATATTAAATCTAAACAACATACTTTCAATTTAGCACACATATTACCATTTCTTAGCATTCTTCAAGTAAGTAACTAAACACCAACAGTTCCACAACATGGTTAAATCACAGTCAATCAACAACTATTATGCAAGATTCAATTCATGTGGATCTAATATCAACACACTCATTTTCAAACACAAGCAAAACATTCACATATTATGAACCAAATCAAATCACACATAGAAGGTATTGGAGACACCACTTGATCATACATGAGCTATATCATTTATCTCATTCTCTTTTAGCCTTATATACCATAATATTTCAAGATCATTTCCTCTTATATTTACGAGTCATTTGCTCTACCAAAAATATAGGAAATTCCTCCTTCCATTTCATTCACACATTTTCATGAATTAAATCCAAATTACTTATAACACCATTCATATGCAAATACATATGATGCAAGATGTGCAAAACATGAATGCATTAATTGTGAGTTCTTTTCTCCCTTTCAAATTTGAGCCTTTTGTACCATATTTAGCATATTGAGCCATTTGCTCCTTTTTTTGTTTTTGAGCCCTTTGATCCATTTAAATATACAAGCCATTTTCTCCTCAATATTATTGAGCCTCTTGCTTCTCATGATCCTATGAGCCTCTTGCTCCTCTATGTACCTATGAGCCCTTTGCTCCTCTAATGCACTATGCATTATGATGTTATGGTTATGAAATACACATTTTACACAATGATCATCTCAACTCTCCAATATAAGACTCGTATCTCTTCTTTTTCTTATTTTTCAACATTAACCATAGTAAATCAAAGCACACAAGTTTTCCACACATATAATCACTTAAACACATTCAATCCCATCACAATTATATAAAGTTCATCACCTAACACGCTAAGCACACACGACATAATCACCTACGCATTGTCCAAACATACATAAATCATGGCATACACACCAACATGCAATTATTTAGTCCTCTATACTTAGTCATGCATTATAATCTAGATAGTTAAACAAAGGTAAGAGCGCACACACTCACCTTGATTTTGCCTTAAGTCCAGCTCTCCGGAAACTGCTCGGAAGCTTCCTCGTTCTTTGCTCCTACACATTAATTCCACAAAGTCACATTAGTAATCCAAAATTTTCTTTTATTTTTTTATGTCAATTTTTTATAATATTGATTATCTGTCCTAGTCTTCCCTAAGCTTTTACATCGTTTGACTGCTTATTCTTTTACTCAATTACATTTTTCCTTTTTAATCTACATGACCTATTGTAACACTCCGAAAATTATTAGAGATAATTATACGGAAAATAAGCGTGAAAACTGGAAGTAAAAATTAAGAATTATGCCAAAAATTGGTGCAGCAGCAGTGGAGCACGGGCTGAGGCAAAAATTAAGAATTCTGCCAAAAATTGGTGCAGCAGCAGTGGAGCACGGGCTGAGGCACGACCGTTCCCGAGGTCGTGCTCATATGGATTCCACGATTCGTGCCTGCATCGTGTAGGAATAGTGCCA